>JAUZND010062929.1:0-17960 GCA_034780555.1 Coelogynopora nodosa | reverse complement strand
CCCCACTTTACTTTAATATAATGTATACATTTTATTATTAGCTGTGTCAATATAATAATGATTATGATGATGATGATGATCATCTACTGTCAAAAATGTACCAACATCGTTTCGACCTCTTCTTCGATTCGTTACACTGCCTCGTAATTTTTCATATCATTGAGTAGTTCAATATTATTAATCATTTTGTCTTTTACTTTGTGTTTTAACTCCTTCAGGGTCAATTTTTTTGTGTTTTTCTATATGTCCTCCAGAATTGTAGTCAAAAGCGTCGACTCTTTCTCGATCTTCTTCTTCGTTGTCGGACCGTATTGATTACTCGTCCGTCACTGATTGATTTTAGTTTAATTTATTGTTCGACATCTTGTGTTGATTGATATCTATGCAGTAGAGCAACTTTGAAAATTTCGTTTCGTCGGTATATGTGCAGAATTAGTTCAAATTGTCTTTTCTGTTTTGTAAGTAATCGATTTTTAAAAAAAAATTCCGTATTAGCAAAAACTCTTTTGCGTTAAATAGTAGAATAGTTTACAGTAACAATAAATCCTTGATAGAAGTATACCCTCGTGCGTTAGACAGCACCTTGTGTACATGCAGTAAGTGTGCAGGAATTCGAACAATAGCCTTTTTACATATAAGACAATTATTCTTTATAATTGAAACTTTAACGGACATAAGTTATGTTTATCAACTATCTAAATGGTTTTATTTATTTGTATATTTTCTGGATCATCTTATCTTATTATGAGTTATCTATTCTAGATATTCTCGGAGAGAATCTGTTTCGTTTAATATTGTCTTAATCCGATTGGTCATATTAGTGAATTTTCCCCAAATTATCCTAAAATGTAATCATTATGTGTGTTTTCTAATAAAGTTGGTGGTCTATAACATGGTTAATTTACAATAAATGTTATACTTTCTTACAAGTTAAGTACATTAAAATTTTTTCATGTTTAGAATGTCCTTTTATGATACTATTTGGTTATACAGAAGTTCAATTTAAGTAATATTTAAAATGTTTTATTTTAATATGTCGTTTTGCGCAAATAATTTACATAGTAAATTCTCATAAAATAAAATAGTTTTTAAATTTGAGATAGTCTCTTACAATGTCTGTTTTGTCTGATATTGTTTTAATAAATACCAGTTGGTCATATAAGTGAATACCAAATTATCACGAAATGTAATCATTGTATAATATGTGTTTCATAATAATTTCGATGGTCTACAACATGATTTATTTACTATTTAAAAATTTTTTAGATGGTCTCTTACACTATTTGCTTTGTTCTATATTAATTGTCTTAATTAACTCCGATTGGTCGTATAAGTGAATTTTCACCAAATTATAAATTTAGTGGACAGTAAAGATCACGGACAAACGTATCTACCTGCACAAATTGCTGAACAAATTTCTTAATTTATAAAAGCAACAAATCTGTTGTGCAAGATTTTTCAAGTATTTTTTGCTTTAAACAACGATCTTTCAGGCCGGTAAAAACAGAAATACGTAACATTTCTTCGCTGGGGACTGCGCTATGTTTAATCCATTGTAGCTTCATTAGTTGTTTGCTTTAAGTTAAAGAAATTCGTCCTTTCGCATGTAAGTAGGTGTTTTTTGGGTTTAAGATACGTTTTCAGGGTTGTTTCAATTTCCTTGTAAGCCGTTAAGCTAAATATAAACATTAGTAAAACTTTGATGGTAAACAAAATTATTCAGGCGCTTCAATCTCCGTAATACACTTATTTATTGTATATCTGTATTATTTGGTGTATTTTTCTATTATTTAATGGTAAATATGAGATATATAATGTACATTAAATTTAAGATCCTTTTGGTTGACCATAAAAGGGTTTACTTATTATATCACTTGTTTAATGCCCATCCCTTATTTAACATTAAATAATAAGAAAGTAATACAATAAATAAGAGTTAACTAAAATAAATAAAAGGGAATTACATTACATAAGAGAAAATACTATTAAATAATATAGAATTATATAATATAAATTCTAATTAAAATGATTAAGGATGAATTACTTTAACTAACAGACATATGTTTTAAGAAATCCCATTCCCACTCCAGTTATTGATTTTGAAAGTTGTCAATGTATTTGTAGTAAAGGTACCATGTCAGCCGTCAATGTTTTAGGAACTTACAGCGACATTTTAACAAGATATATCAATTTGATAACAAAACGTTACATATCAAACTCACCTCACTTCCGCAAGATAAGGGTTATTAACAAAATATGTATTAGCTTCACAATCTGTTGAGAAGTGCATTTATAGTACACTGCAATACATGGAAATTCATTTATAGTACACTGCAATACATAGAAGTTCATTTATAGTACACTGCAATACATAGAAGTTCATTTATAGTACACTGCAATACATGGAAATGCTTTAATAGTAAACTACAATACAGAGAAGTGCATTCCATAGAATTATATATACAATGTATATTAGTTAGAATTGTTTTAACTCATTTGATTGAAGTTGATGTACTTAATAAGCATATACTTAAACGATACAGTCCACTTTTATAGATAGAGGCAGTTGACATATGACTATCAAGAATATAAAAAAAGAATTACTGATAAATGTTTCTTATCTTCCAGAATGTAATCTTCATCGTGCAACATTCAGGACACTAGCTTGTTTTAAGTGTTGGAAGAAGATCGGAAGCTGGATCGTCTCACAATGTTAAAACTGCTGACTTTTAAGAACTTACGATGTCTACATGTCAGACATGTTTAAGAATTATTTCTCATACATTTAAAGTACAAAATCTATAAACAAATATTTATTAGATACATTTAAAGCTAGTGGGTGACTATAGGCAATTTTCTGTGGTAAAGACGTAGGTACGTTTATCAGTTAAATTTGTTATTGTATTATATAATCACTCATGTGACGGTGTAATAATTTTAACTTTATATAACCTTTTGTGTGGCCACTTCTTAGTAAATGTATTTATGTACCAGCCACATTAAACCAGATTAGTTAGTAAATATTACTTGAATTGTGTATTTATGTAGGTACACTATATCAATTACGCCTTTTGAAAACATATATTTCATACTTTGTGGAGTATTCTAAGATATTGTGGAATAGTTTGATTGTGGTGGGTTCGATAGTTCGATAGTTGTATGTTATTTGATTGGTATTTGAATGGTATTATTGAAATAAATACATTGAATGTATCTAATGTATATTACAGTAACGGATTATATTAAAACACTAGGCTATTTGTAATTCAGAAACCCTTTTGAAAAACCATTTATAACATTTTTTAATGAAAAACCCTATATATAAAGGTTTTTTATTAAAAAAAACCTTTTTATTGATTAACAAAAAAGGGTTTTCTAGAAAAATGGTTTTTCAAATAGGGTACCCAAATGGAAAACGACTTTTAACCGACAAAAAACTCTTTTTTAATAGAGTGTATAGTTGCATCCGCTTACTATCATATTATATGATAAAAATCTGTGTATTCTTTTTGAAAAACCGCTTATAAAGATAGTTTGCCTATTTCTTATTGGAAATGCAGTGATAGATACTACAAGTATCGAGGTAAACGTTGCACCACTTTTTAGTATATCTGAAGTTTTAACAATACCAATATTTGCTTTAACCTTTTATTGACTTAGCAGGAGTAGGAGATATGCATATACTGTACATTGTATGTTTATTTTTAAAATCAAGGATTACATAACCGAAGTAATTTTATTATAAACAAAAACAACAACAAACAATTTGGAATGTAGTGGCGTATATTGTCAATATTTACTATATTTATAAATAACAAAACCTGCATAGAGATAATATCATCAACCTATTAAACTATACGAATACAAATATATAGCTATCATTACGTACAGTAACATGAAGTATCTTAGCTTCAAGGCATTTCTATACAAATTAGTTAGTTATCGAAGCATATGGTTGCAAAATTTGGTCGTCGAAATAAAATATGTCACGTCACATTCATCACAACCGTTACAATCCTTTTCCGCAGCAGATTCTTGTGCATGGCATAACACTGAAAATGGATGCACAATACTAATCTAAGCACATGTTATCACAGTAATATATGGAAGTAAGATGATAGTGTACTGACTATGAAACCCCTTGTTTACTGGGCCTTTCATTGTTATTACTTTACTCGAGAGTTCACTACATGGACGCTGCTGTTTGTTATTGTTAAATTTGTAAATGAATGAATTGTTTTACAAAAAATACCACGGAAAAGTGTGGCAACTCAGAACATTTTTGGGGAAACTTTAATACTTTTGTAAATACTTGTATCACAAAAATAATGTTTTTTCGAGGTAAAGAATCTTTATACAATAAACAAATGATATAAGTTTATATTTTTATGCCGAACTGAAACTATGTGTTTTATTTGAAGATGAGTGAAAGGTATTTATTGATTTGAATAAATTGTTTTTTTTTAATGCTAATTCATAAAACATCTTACATAATTGCATATTAGCACGCATTATTTGTTATAATATTATACATAAGACACTATTTAGAAAATATATTATTTAATCAAATTAATATTTACTAAAAATCGATGTTATTTATAAAATTAATTAAAAAAATCAATGCATTAACTAACTTTTGTCAGATACCTAAAAAAGCACATAACGATCAACTCGATTCAAAATGTAGTTGTCGACAATATATTTGACTCATAAAATCTTTCGCTGCTTACAAAACATATTCAGAATTAAATTTTAGTTACACAGAAAATCAGCAAAAATGCACATATTCTTAATTAAAAAAGAAAGAAACCTTAACATATAAACGCATTAGTTACTATTACCGAATGTGAATAGCTTTTTATTAAACAGATAACATTTGCAATATACATTCTTTAAACCATTTTAAATTTATACTTTTACAAATGTGCCCGTTAGTAAAGTAATAACACACCTAATTGCACAAATATTAAATCATTTGTCGTTGATTTGCATGAATTCAGAAGTATTCCTAATTGCAATATTGATTTATCATATTGACCAAAACTTCAGTAATATTATAATCGTATAATGACTACAATAAACAGTCGAATCCCGGTCAACACAAATTGAATATGTAGATATGTATACATTTATAGTGATGTTTATTGACGAAACCCGATGGAAGTGCGTACAATGACTGTTTCCTATTTGTTTGTCAATTCGTGTTCAACAAGTTTGAGAGACTACAATATTTATTTACGTAATGTATTGTGCCATATGTTTTTATATTATTACAACTTCTGTCTTGTATTAGATATTTATTTAATTAACCTAGATACTTTATGACATTTTATTAAAATAGAAAGTTCCGAGATCACAATTAAATATTTGAGCACTAAATGATATAGTTAAATTGTAGTGCCCTGTTTCTCTGCTGTTTGTACTGGCTCTGCGCTTAGTGCTTACTTATTAATGATATATACAACAACAAAAAATTAAATTAAAAATGCATGTCAAAATCATATATCAACTCAAAACAGATACAAATATTTTATTTATCTTTAATATAATATCTTACAAATTTGTTTATATTTTGGTAAATATAGATCTACCTCTTGGTAAAAAAAAATTCAAAATATTATTTTTTAATCTTATACATATTCATCTCTACAGAATAGTTGGATAGTTAAATTATAAAAAAATTCAATAATGCAAATAAATTGACAATTACTATTGAAATTTAGAAAAAGTAAATTTTTTTGCATAACATTAAAAATGTAAAATGTAGTAATTAAGTACATATTAGTGTATTAACTTAGTATAATAAGTATAATTCAATTAAGTAATACTTTTTTTGCTAACGGAGAGTTCTAAGAAATGCAAAATCGAAAATCGAATGCATAGAAAGAAAACCTATATACATATATATATATATATCTTGTATCGTCTCACTTGTCAAACTTAATAATTTAGTCGGTTTTTATTTAATTAAAGAAAACGTTTAATTAAATAATGATCAACGAGAAATACGCGCAATTTTTATGCTCCTTTCAGTGAAATATATTCTGAATTCTTGATTCACTATTTTATCTTCTACAGACCATTTTTAAAAATCTTGACTTCTGTACATTTACTGACAATAGGTTTACAAAACCTAAAACCTAAACCTAAACCTAAACAATAGGTTTACAAAACCTAAACCTAGACACTTGATTTATTTTCTTTATGCATTGTATCTGGAAATAAAGCCTCAGTTTAGCGCTTCTCATCTAGATAATATATCATCTTCTCATTTTACCTTTATGTTAGTTTCAGTTTCGGTTTCACTTTCAATACTTTAACATAGTTATACCCGTGTCATTAATCAAAAAAATGTCATGGGTTTACCTATCCCTAATAGTAGTCGAATCTGGTGCTGGAAATGAGTTTTTATATACTGATTCGGCTATATGCTACTTATACGTAAATACGTAGTATATATGGTCTAACTGGGTCAATATTAATACTACAAAATCATTTTAAAATGTTAAAAACAATTATCCAATAAATTTTGAAGTCGAATCTGGTGTTGCAAAAGAATGCAGCGTACCGATTCGGATATATACTACTTATACGTACATAAGTAGTATAGATGGTCTATACGGTTGAATATTTATAATATAAAGTAGTTTATTAGTTATAATTGTCCGATGAATGTGCTTCTAGATTTTTATATTTGAATTTTTTTATTTGGAATATGTGTTATTGCAAAATATGTTACATGTTTTTCTAGGCTACTTACTACTATAATTTACAAAATAAGTAGTTTATTTAGATAGTCTTCTTTTTATGGTATTGTATGTTAATAGACATATTATTTTGGTTAATTTGTCTCTTATATCAGTTTCCACCTTCTCCGCACATAGTTTCCTAGGAAACATAGAACAACTGCGTCAAAGCTGTTCCACGCACCCCTCTTCACTCTGTTAATATTCTGAGAGAATTCCTTGGACTTTGGGATGTTCTTTATCTGAGTTCCGACGATGTCACCAGTTTGAACATTACCTGAGACATCTAAAAGGAAAAAGTGTTTTGTAGGTATTTGAAGGCTGCAGATTTCTATACTGCAACATTGGAAAATTGCTGGATAAGGCCGAATTTGACATGCCATGTTTGGTATCAACATTTTTCAATGGTCCACAAGTGGCTCCAACTGGACGTTGTTCTACACCACGGGGAACTCTTCCCAGTATGTCCAGCCCCACTATTGCAATTGCGCAGTGGCAAATAGCAATGGAACTTGGTAAACCCGCTCTGAAAATTTATCAAGAAAGCCGTCAATTTAAAGTATCCGATTATCTTTCAGGCAACTCACAATACTTCAAAGCGTGTGGTTAAATTTTGAAATTTTTGTACTGCTCTTTGATGTGCTCTGAGTAAGCAGGGGTGGTTCAGGGGTGCAAGGGGGCCGGGCCCCACTTTTTGAAAATGGAGCGGCAAAATATTAAGACTTTTAATTGTGAAAGCTAGCAGGACTAAATTTATAAAAACAAAATTTCAGATGAGGGCGCAATAATAAGATTTTGGGTCCCCCCCTTTGAAAGAACTCTGGATCCGCCCCTGGCAAGTAAGGTGATTGGATTGGAACCGGTAACCAGTTGCCAACATTTGGAATAAACATTTTCATAATAAAAACTCATTGCGAGTTACGAGTTACACATCATCTAAGTAACGCAACAATATAAATTAATTCACATGAATGATTTTTTATTATATTATGCGTAACATGTTGTCAAAAATTCGTTAAAATTCCAAAACATGATAGATAACAGTTTTTCTTAATTTCCGATTACCCTTACCTGCTAGAAATCAGAATAATGCTTTTTAAATTTATGTGATTCAAAATTCTGATTTAGATGTTTTTGAAAATTGATTCGACATCGCTTGCGAGATAAATTGAGAGTCTTCCATTGAAGGAAAGATCCTGAAATACATTGTATTAGAATAAATCGATTACTTAAATACATTAGAGACTTCATTATTTCGCTTAGTTTAGACTGAATTGAACTACGTTTAGCCATTGACTATATTTGTAATGATCATCGGAAAAAAATATCCCGAGAATTAGTTTTATCTGTAAACCGAAACCTAAACTTGGTTTATACCGAACATATTACTTCATTAATGAACTTTAAACAAGTTTCGTTACATTCAAAGTTTTGGTACAACAAATTTGAAGTTGCCGTTATTACAATATTCATGTTTAAAATATAATAATGAGTATTTTGAAACTAAAAATGTGTACCAACTGTTATGATGGACGACAATTAAATGTTTTTTAATGAAAAAGTAAAAAAAGTGTATCGTTTCCTCTTAAGCAGCGCTAATTTCAAATAAACAAACATGGCGCCTTTACCTATTAGATTACGAAAATTGATAATTAAAATTGATAAATTGCTGAAATCTTGCAAGTTTCCCTCGAAGTGGTGTCTAAGATTGTTAATCAATGCAATGAACATCATCATTTGCGAAATAATTTAAAGAACTGTCGTGGGAGGAAACAAAAACTCTCTGTTATCTAGAGAAGTTCGAAATGTTATCTTGATTGTAAGACGAAATCCATATATTACATCTAATGAAACTAAAAAGTACATCGCACGAACAAGAATTCGGACAGACTGTTTCAGTGAGGACTGTTAGAAATGTTTTAAAAAGTAATGGTTTCCTTTCAAAGTTCAAAAAAGTCAAACCTTTATTAACAAAAAGATACAAAAAACTGATATTAGCTTTTGCAAAAAAATATGTCAAAAAGGATGATTCATTTTGGAAACAAATTATATTTACTGATGAAACCAGAATTGCCATTCGTAATGACAGTAAGCATCAACGAGTTTGGAGAAAGTGAAATGAAGCCAACTTATTTATAGCTACTTCAGTCAAATATCCAGCCTCAGTAATGTTTTGGGGTGCATTTGCTGCAAAAGGGCAAGGATTAATTCGATTTCTTGATCCTGGTGAGAGATGCAATTCAGAATGGTATCTAAAGGTTCTCGACACACAGGTTCGTTCCACAGCTGCAACTGCATTTGGAAACACGACTGATTGGATATTACAAGATGATGGAGCACCCTGTCATCGCAGCAAAGTTATACACGATTTTATACAAAGAAACAATTGGACAACATTGGACTGGCCCCCACAAAGTCCTGACTTAAATCCTATTGAGAACGCATGGGCCTTCTTGAAATACCACAAAAGAGAAGCAGAATCATGATAATTTCTTTATGTTGAAGCGTAATATCTTAAGGATATGGCATCACAAGCTTTACAACGAATATTTTGAAAATCTTGCACTTTCAATGCAAAAAAGGTTAGAATCTTGCATAAAAATGGGTGGTGGTTCTACAGATTATTAATTTTTTGGAGATGTATATTTATCATATTGTATCATGTCTATCATTATTTAACTGATTAAAACACCTTTTAATGTTTTTGTATGCAATTTGTTAATGGTTATGTTATTATTTTATGCTTTACATTTAAAATTAACAAATGTTCACAATTTTCCACACAAAAATGGTTTTTTAAATAACCCAAATTATGCTAAAAGCATAGATCGACAAATATATAATTTTAGAGTGGAAAAGTATCCCTGTTTTAAATTTAGTTTTAACAATTATTTTGAATCTATTAAACTCTCCAATCAAGATTTAGGCAATATCGGCGTGACACTTAGCTAATTCCTAAATATGTATAATAGCAATAAGTGCCAATTTGATGTAATGTAGCAGAATTATAACGTTGCATAGATCTATCAAAACAACAAAATCGTCTGAATTATACTTGCAAGTCAGATAAGAATGTGAAATATTCGAATCTCCAGATATGCCTGTCAGGCATAAAGTATGGATGATTAAATCAAAGTTTTTAATTAGAACACATGTAAAATATTTTAATCTAAAATCAAGCAAGCAATATTGATGCTACAAATTATTGCTAGTTTATAGACATATATATTTCTACATTATTAAAGATAAATAATTGAATATGTACGTACCCAATACAATATTAAAAATGGTTTTAATGTTATCATAATTAAAATACATCCTTTACTGTTATATATTATGTGAGTTTGAGTGTATAGTTAATACGACTCAGCATCTGAAAATAAAATTCATTTTAATATGCAAAAAATATTTGACATTATTTTCAATGATATAAAAAATCAATATTGATTTTAAAAATAATTAATCAGTATTTATATGATAACGGTTATGTGTGAATAATATATTTTTCACACTTTTGTCCTGCTTCAATTTATATTATTATTAATATCTATGTAAATTTGGAAGAATGTTAAAATTGTGAGAAATATGTAATTGAAAATATTTCCCATATATTTATATATATGTGTATATTTTGTTTTGTATATCAATGCTCGACAGTGTTTCGTCAATTCGGAAGCAATTTACAAAGCTTGTCAAACAGCCACTTGGCTTAAATTCCAATGAGAGAAGCCAAACATATCGTCCCGTTGCGTCCCACTTCCGTTGCGAACTTTTCTGATTGTTCGTTTAGCGATCTTGTCGAAGAAGAAAAAGATCAGTTCACTTTGTATTCTTCGTAGCAATTTCAGTTAAAACAATTGCCGGTTTCATACAAATACGTTTAAAACATCTGCATATAATGCACTTGGAAACCAAATTACTGACTGAAATGCTGTGGAATCATGATTCAACAGGGACAC
Source organism: Coelogynopora nodosa (assembly GCA_034780555.1). Taxonomy (NCBI): domain Eukaryota; kingdom Metazoa; phylum Platyhelminthes; order Proseriata; family Coelogynoporidae; genus Coelogynopora; species Coelogynopora nodosa. The sequence continues at coordinate 7,255 of JAUZND010062929.1, read as the reverse complement.
AGATATTTCTTTGAAAGGTGTTCGTTTAAAATACGTATTCTAAAAAGAGCAATTATTATCGATTCATGAAATAATATTGTCATATTATGTTTAAGAAAAACTATTTAAATAAAATCAATACAAATGGTTGAATTGTTTAACTGAAAATATTAATATCAACTTTTGATATATTTTTATCGGGAAAATGTTTACATGCAATTGTGCTAAATAAGGATATGTACTATATAACTAATGGATTTCATTTACTATACTAAAATTATATATTTTTTCGTATGGGGTACGTTGAAGAATATTTTCAAAACATTAAAATGATGCCTTTTTATATATTGTTCAGATATTATAATGTGATTAGTTTGCATCACTAAGTATGAATAAAATTATTAGAGACAATCATAAACTTTGATTAAATACATGTACAATAATAAATACAATATCTTTTATACAATAAATATGATAAACACATGTCTAGATTCATTTACTAATATAGCACGCCTTATATATTATTTTAACGACATAATATTGACGCTATATATTATACAGCTAATAAATGTTTAAGTCTTTGTTTAAATGAAAGACACATAGTAATGATATTTTTAACATTTCTTTACCGAGACTAATTTAAAAGTATATTGTGTATTGTATTTTAAATAACTTTATGATTATAATCTTTAACTTGGTTAGGAATATAATGTTACTTGTATACAACAGGTCATATGATAAAAACGGAATTATATAACGGAATATATAACAGAATATTTTCAATACGAGACAATCAATTCATAGGAGTATTGGGAATGTTATGTAATCGCAAGATAATCGAAAGGTCAAATATGGTCAATTGTATAAACTTTAGTATACTATATATATAGTATACTATTGTAAAATCTATATAATAAAAAAAATTCTTTAAAATATGTAAACAAATCAAACTTATACATGTTAAGCCATCGCGTTCGAGTTTTAGGTTAAATATATCAAATATTTGAGTAAAAAATAAATTATATTTGAAAGTTAGCAAAATGATATTGCAATTTTTTGAAACATAAATGATGGTCAAATATGGATCAGACACGATTCGAGAAAGGATCGGAGCGATCCATTGGCAATTTACTATTAAAAAACAAATTTTCAAAAAATAATGTTTTTGTCGGTAAAACTGAACTTATTTTTCAATATAAAAAAAGACAAATTATGCAGTTTTTCATAATTAAGAAATTTGAATTCGTTGAAAAATATTGAAATAACTTTTCTGTATACTTGCGTTAAATGGCAAGGTTTCAATTTACATTAAAATGTGTAAAATAACTTAATTATACAAAATAATTTGTCCATAATATCAATAATAATATTACATAATAAATTATTTGCGTCTTAAAACGGATACACTAACATTTTAAATGATTCACTTTTATGGAAACTCGAGTTGTGTATTCTTATACATACATGGCTGTTGGTCTATAGTCAGTAATTTGGATCTCGTAAGGTAAACATAACGCCATTATCGCTGCATGATGCATGAATATTTTATCGATTTTACTGTACATGTCTAACACATTAATTTTACTAATGATAAATATCGATTAAATATCTAAGTAAAACAACTATTGTAAACACATCTATGATAGATGGCAACTATTCTGAAGGGATTAATATTCTCGTGATAAAACGTGATTTAACAAATTGTAGGCCTACATATACATATACATATACATCTAAATATAAATATATATATTTAGTATGTAAAATTTACTCTAAGCCAAACTCATACAATAAAGCATTTTTTAATAAGTTAACCCGTTAACGGCGAAGGTTTTAATATTGATATTTAATAATTAGTTTTTTATTTTTTTAATTATACAGTCTCCATAAATAATAAATATCCTGTTTAAAATTGATAAGAATATCGTATGTACGATCATCGGAAAGCGCAAGTTATCGAAACAGGCCCTACATGTTCAAAATGAAAGCTCGAAACCATTACATAAGATTATTCACTAAACACAATTATTTCACATGCATAATAATTAACTTCCGTAATGAATAGATAAATGTATACAATAGAAATATAAAATGCCATTATACATTAATAATTGCAAAGAGTAAACTCACAAACGTCCCCGAGTATGGTAAAAAAATGTGACACTTGACACAAGTCTGTTTAATGGTTGATGGGTGACCCATACCGTCAAATCGAATTGTCTCTTGAACACGAGCATCGATCTTCGTTAGCCACAAAATGACAAAACAACCACGTTTTACAATTCGGTAGGAAATGATAGTGTTATCTTGTAAATGGGTTCCTATGTCCAGATGTTCTGGGGGTGGATTGACATTGATTCGAGTATTGTTTTCTTTACACCAGCGCAGCACTGTCTTCACAGGTTCAAGCAGCATTACAATTGCTTACTTTGGAGACAACATTATTGTCATTCCAAATAATGGCTGCCATGTTTGTTCGTTTTTCTTGTTTAGTCAGTCATTTTAAAGACATTTAGTCGTTTAGTCAGTGGCAACCTTTTTTGTGCACTTTCAACTGGTTTCAACTGGTTTCAACTGGTTTTCACTTTCAACTGGACACTTTTGAAGTCGGTTTGCTCGAATTGTTCTTATTGTTATTCATACCGATGTAATCGAAACAGTTTTTCAACAAGCTGCAATACAATTGACCCACAAAGTCTGTAATCTTTTTTGTACTCATTATGAGTAGCATGATTTGCTTTACCACTATCTGTGTCCCAAACAACAGGATATCCAGAACGGAATATTGAGACACCAATTCTTAAACCCAAAATAAATGTGTTTTCCTAGAATACATTGTTAGGCTGAATGTGAGCCAAAAAAGATAGGCTACCATTGATTTATCAATGTCTAGGTATACGTTTTCTTCTCATGAGTAATTGGCAAAAACCGTTTTGTTCAGTAAAAGGATAAAATGGTCGAAGCTTTGCGAATTTTTCATTTGGAAAGCGGTTATTGTTGTCTGACAAATTAAAATATTTTTGTATTAGAATAAAATGATTTTTACAGATTGCATCACTCACTGCAATATTACGGGTATTATCTCCGGTATACGTGTCGTCGTGACAATTGACAATATTCTGAGAGTAGTAAAGCAAACAGAAATACTTTAATCTCAATGGAATCAACATTGAAATAGACATCACCTTTTTGAAAATCATATTGATTGGTTGCCAAAACCAGTAGCTCAAAGACTTATTGTGTGAACATGTTTATTACTTATATTGCAGTGATTTAGATCTTTTTCAAAATAAAATATGGTGTTCTGAATATCAATATTGTCAACTTTCTGCTTGTAAGAGTTTCGTATCCAATGATAATTAGATAATTAACGTTTTTTTTGCTTTCACAAGGGCTTTGTTAATTTTAACACATTCTTAGCTGTTGTTTCTGACAATGAGCGCGCAATATAATCTTCAGTTGTCAAAATGTATATAAATATATACTATACATATTTTACCATAATAAATAGTTTAATATTTTGACAGACAATTTCTTTTTGATATAGTTAAAAATCAGTTTAGACATAAATGTATATTATTTGGATTTGATTATAATTTTGATTTTACAATGACCGAGTTTTGAAAAGTTTTCATTACACATATACATTTCTAAAATATTTCTATAAATGATCAACTAACAATATGGAAATCGGAACTAATGCAGAAGGTACCCTTTAGTTTACATGGCAGTTCTTACTTCAGTTTCAGCATATAGTCCACATTGTCTATCAATCATAACTCTGCTTCATCTAATATAATTGTTTTCTGGTGAACTGCTCAATTGCACCGTTGTCCTCATCTTTACTGTCAGCATCAAATAATTTCCCAGTTCCATAGTGGGCAACTTTATGTCTGCAGCGGCCGCTGTGTCTCAGCCTATCCTCTCCTTTTCTAATATCGCGTCAACTTCGTCAACTGTACGCGCCGTCTAAAATGAATTTTAAAATAAATCAATATTTGAAATAATCTAAATGCCGGTGATTATATATATATACGATCATATGGTAATATAAACGATGAATTTAATCTTTTTTCTCTGAAAATATAATATTATGTATGACCATAGAACAAGGCAAAAAAATATTTTTGTAAATTTTAAAATCATGTAAAAATTGTAATATGCATGGAATTGAACGCCATTATATTTCAGGAAATATGCTTCTAATCGTAAGTAACTAAGGTATAGGCAAATATCAATAAAATTTAATAAATCTGCACGGATATATTTAAAATGAAAAGTAGAAAGTGAACTCTTCAATCAAATTTGGGTTGACATTGCGTGTTGTATATACGATGTTGTATTTAACTTTACTACAAATTAACATACATTTGTTTTATTATATAGAAAAGTTCCTTTTATCGGAATATAACATCCGGACATAATATCTAATATGGTGTTAATAATATTGTTAAAAAGTGTATTATCTTATTATATTTATATATTTAAATTTGTCGCATATTTTGTTAAATTATTTATTACGTTAAAAATTAAACGTGTTTTAGTGCACCACTATTTTATAAGTGATTTATTACACTGTGTAGAGGAAGTTCTCATTGATGATATTCCTTTAATAGACTTGTAGTATACAAAATATTTATATGTATTGATCTTCTTAACAACAATGAATCAATGAATTGGTTTAGGCTATCAATAAAATGAGGATATCAGCAAATCAAGAATCATGAAATTGGGTTTATCTAAATATGCTTTCATTTTCATTTCAGTTGTATTTCGACAGTCAAGGACAACTGCACCAACAGCTCCAACCATGAAAAATACAATTGTTTCTAATCTGACAAATACCTTTCACAATGTTCCTAGAAAGGTTGATGTACTTCAAAACAAAGAATACAATACCAATGACTACTGTACGTGAAAATTAGTTTATATCTTTCCAAGATTATTATAGATATCAATTTGGCGTGTAGTGGCCCAATAGTAGGGTAGCTTATGGCCAAAAAATTGCCATATCATTGCACACTGGTCCAAAGCGCCAAAGTTGGTACATACATAGTTTAGTTCAATACAATTATTTTTGGAGGGGGGTACCCGATTATACTGATCAAGGTCAAGGTAAGGTGAAGGAAAATCCATTTCTTCGGTAAATCTGCCATTTACCAACAAAGCCTGTTGCTTGTTTTACTACAATCTTAAGCATTTGCACAAGTAGCTCAAAAACCACGTCAACAAAAGATAAAAGAACCACCACTTCCCTTGTACCTTGTAACGATTTGAGCATTTTTGGCTATATATACCACCCTCACTAGCTTATGGCAATGATCCGTACCTGCTGGCCCAAAGCATTAAATTTGGCAGACATATACTTTAGACCAAAGCAAGACTTTTTGTAGGGGGTCAAGGTAGATTCTTCACTAGATTTATACGAAAATATATAGAATCAAAATGCTTTTAATGAATTCTGCCGATAGGCCTACTGAAGATTACAGAATGATAAACTTATAATATATATTAAAGTAGTTACCAAGCAAAAATCAGTAAGTTAATTTAGCCTCCCCTTCCATTGATTCTTTAAAAGTTAAAATAAAATTCATTCTGCAGCTACATTTCAATAGACTGTACACATTCAATCTGTTCGATGTTTATATTCATTTAATTTATATGTAGGTATATATTTTTAATATTTTATTGATATTTAAAATTGTTTAAATTACGTCTATATGATGTTATGATTCTAGATACAATCAGACAGACCTATAAAAAAATATGTTTCCGAGCGATTATGTGGAAAGAGATACCTCTAACTAGATTGTATCGACTGAAATTTATCTTTGAAAATGGAACACTCTATAAAGAGGTCACTTTAAACACAACAACATGTAAGATGACCCCTTATTAAAAGCAAAGACGTTTATGCTGAGTTATTTGTATATTTAATGGAACAAAATGTTAAGTAATTCAAGGGACCGTTGTATAATTAAGGGACCTAATAAAGGGAACATTAATGGAACATATATTTAAGTAATTCAAAGGTCCATTGCCGGGTTCCATTTGAGTTATTTATTACACACAACTAATATTGAACATTTAATTAAATACATATTTTGTTTGCAACATATAACATTTATTTATTGTAAACATTATTTAGAATTGTATATCACTTTATGCTACAGCAATGACATTACCATTAAATCTTTTGTAATATTATTTATATGTTTAACACATATACACCTATCTATCTATATACATATATAATTGTATTATTTCTAAATTATTTGTAAAGCTATTACTAATAATAATATTTGGAACATACACATATAACTACAGGGAGAAAGTATCGAATTATACTAAATGAATGAACATGTTATTTTAATAGTACACAAGTAGAATTAATAATATTACACATCTGATATACTCAGACGAGTATTTTTCTATAGCTGCTAGTATTTCCGGGTATTATATCTAACAAGGCAAACTGTCTGTCATGTACAGTGTTAGCATGTCATGTTATACATGGATTCTTTGTATGAAAATAAAATTCATTAGTGAAAAATAAAAAAATGAGATAACGAATGCAATAACAAAAATACCCTTCCAATGCATTGTTATCTCACATGCCCTAATCAAAAGTAGACTAAATTCTCAAACATAGATGTAATCCCGTTTTACTGATATCTTCCGTATTTATCTTCTATTTATGCTTGTTAACATGTAAATTGAAGATGTGTTGGACAATTCGGAACCTGACATTTTGAGATTTAAATTACTTGGACTTTCTAATATTAATTTTAACACAATTTGGAAACCACACAGTGAATGGATACATTTATCCAAGAAGTCCTGTTCATGTAAGTTATTAGAGAAAAAAATATGTTAGTCGTTTGTACTCTACAATAGCACAGTTGTACATTTGATTCTGGAGGGATGTTATCTAGTTTGTAAAGATTGGAAAATAGATAGAGAGAAAAGAACAAGTTGTTGTAAATTTAAAAGTTTGTTAACTAAGTTTCCGAATATATATACTATATTATAAATGAACACATTCTATTCAATTGCGCAGCACCACCACAAAACAAACAAAAAAGAAGAACCAGAAATCATCAAAGTCTAATAAAAAGCTGAATAAGAATAAACAATATGATTAAACATACATTATTGATTAATTGCTTATACATTAAAACAGGGGCCTGTAACACGATACAATTATCCGCGGATATTTATTTGCTCATAAAATAATCAGTAACACGAAGCACTCATAAATTTATTAGCGGATAAA
>JAUZND010062918.1:0-17960 GCA_034780555.1 Coelogynopora nodosa | reverse complement strand
CCCTCCCGCCCCCATTTCTTTTTATATAAATAAAGAACCTTTCACAGCTAAAATTCATTTCGCTCCGAGCTCTTGCCGTGAACGGTGGTATTTGTGCGATCCGCTGTGTTGTTGAAAATTGACTATTTTATTTAATACTTGTTTGATTTATTTTTGATATATGTATGAATACTTGTTTGATATGTATTGAAGTCAATAAAAAAATTAAATCAGACTGACACAGCTTTGCAAAATGATACAAGCCTCCATATGTTCACGTATACTAATTTCGATTATTATAAATGAACATTTTCTTAGTACAAGAGATACAGGTTTTAACAAAAATTGTGAAAGTATTTGAGTTTGTAATGAAGGTTTAAATCTGAAGGTAAATAATTGTCTAGTATTTAGTTTTGAAACTGGAATGTTCTAGACATTATTTAGCTTATAGTAGCTTTTGAGCCATTTTATATAAACTAATAAAAGTTTTAGACTGAACATGCCTTCTTGATATAGAACTATAGTTTGTATTCTTAAATCTATTTTTCAACGACAGTTAAGTTGGTTGAATTGAAATAATTCTCTTTTATAAAAATTTCTCATGTTTTTCATTGTTTTCCGATCATGTAATGATCTACTCTGCTGTAGGCGAAATATAATTTATGTTTACAAAATATTTGTCCATCAAATATGTCAAAACATATCCAAAAACGTCAAAAAAATTCAAAATTTGTTAAAATATGTCCAAATATGTCTAAATATGTTCCAAAATGTCTAAATATGTACAAATATGTCTAAATATGTCCCAAAAACTCTAAATATATCCAAATATATCTAAATATGTCTAAGTATGTCCCAATATTTTTGATATGTCCAAATCTGTCTAAATCTGTCCAAATATATCCAAATATCTCTAAATATGTCAAAATATGTCCAAATATGTCAACATGTGTAGTAAATTGGACACTGAAGATTAAAACATGATATCATGTTCAATTTATCAGAGTATAAAAATATAATTATTGAAAAAATTGTAAACCTATTGTTGTAAAAGAAACCCTGCTTGCTGGATAAAATTCGTCCGGTAACACAAATAGTTTTGAAGAATAATGTTAAAGTGTTTATTTTAATTAGTCTATTAAGCCAATAAATTCATATATTTATTAATCTTATATTTTTTCATTTGAATATGATCTGTTACTTTATTTAGTAACATAATGGCCAAAATAATGAACGAACATAATATAATTGATAACTTACCTCCTAAAACACCGTAAGTAAAAATCAGGCACCCCATATTAGGTGCACGAGTACTGATCGCAAAGGCGAAGCAGGATAATATAGCTCCAGCAATGGAGACCACCCTGCAGCCGTATTTGTTAACTAAAGCGCCCGCAACCGGTCCTATTGTGCGGGAGAGGAAAAAATAAGAAATATACATTTAATGCGGTCATCTCATTTCTTCTAATTTCTTCCAATTTGATTCCCTTTGATTCCTCCACTTCCAAGCATATATTACAATATTGAACTCACTTTTTCTATAGAATTAATATACATTCACATAATTTTTTAACTAAAACACTATAAAAAAACCAGTCTTCTTGAAGATTACAACTAGTCTTTAAAATAAATGTTAGAGTTATCAACTTGCATCTATTTTCATTAACTTTTACGATATTCCAATGGTTCTTCAAACATTTTAATGGCTTTGCAAAAATCATGTAGATTTTCATGAATAAAAATTGATAAATATTATTATTTTTAATAATAATCGAGGTTTTTAAAATAAATAAATATATTATACATTAACACATTTTTCTAAATAAAAATAATTTTCTATTATAAGTTAATTGTATTTATCTTCAGGAGATAAACTTCTTTACTATAGTTTTCGAACATACAATTAGTCTCATTATAAAGCTAGATATAAGCAATATAATATTTATTTCCTTTATATATCTTCTAAATAAAATTATCCGGCCTATAATTTCTCTTAATTACATTAGATATCGAATATGGGTGAAACTATTGTATCTCAGAGGGAGTCTACCTCTAAAGTGTACCTTTGATTGCTACAGTAGACTTGACTTGGTAGTATCTTATGAAGAATCTTGTGCAGAATCATTGGGGCAATAAAGTGTGAGTGAATTATGTTCATTTTATGAGCCTTATAATTGCATATGATTTATAATTAATACATATTAAAGCTATCAAAATAATTAGAAATACAAAGAAAATTTAGGTGAAAATCAGCATTAGGCGAAATTGTCAAATCTCAACTTGTTATATTCATTTTAGATAGTGAATGATAGTGAACATCGAAAAGATCAAACAAAAGTACTTAACTTCAAAACATCTTCTCTTTCTTCTAAAAAAACCCAGCCCCTGTTTTTGTCCCGATGAGTCATTGTTAGAAACTGTCAAATCAACTAAACTTCTTGGTCTCAAAGAACCTTTCCCGATTCGAACATATTGACTCTACATTACCATCAAAGCTCGAAAATATCTCTTCATTATAAAAAAACAACATTAGTATAGCACCCAGCATTTATGTTGGGGAGTTTATTTATCTATTGTACAAAGCATTCTCCCATAGGCATCTCATGCATTTTGCAATATGCTGCAAAACCTAGCATCACAGAAATCTAGAATCTAGTCGCCCGCATTATGTTTTGCCATATTAATGTGCATCTCTTAAGCGAAACAAATATCTATTACCAATTATCATCTTCTATAACATTTATCTTTTACTCTGTCAGGCACGCACAGAACGCGTTCGCTCAGCTTCTTTCACCAAATTCATTGCATATTTACTTTTAATTTTTTTTATTCTTATCGTTTTTATAGCTTCCAACAAAATCGTTCGTTGTTGTTAAAATATTAAAAGATTACATTATTATTTTTATTGTGTAGTCAAGCAAAATTGAGTAAAATTTTTTTTTTTATCTTTAAATAAGAATGGTTGGATTTTTGTTTATTTGCTTAGTTTAGTTTGGATGGTTCAAGTTTAGTTTATGTTCACGTCTAGACAGTTTATTCCTGATTACACTGAGACGTACGAATTGTTCATCTACAATAATTAATTAAATGTATACATTGAAAACATATCGAAAATACTTTTTTCCATGTCTGGGTTTTGTTATGGTTAGTTCGTAAAACGTAATTCGAAATTCATAAAACGTAATTCGTAATGATAAATTAAATTTATGGAGTAACATAATTAAATATTTAAGTGATTCGATTTTTACATAATTACATAATATAAAACCTTTATTATGTCTTAGAAAATACACATTTATTTGCATATCTTTTATTTGATAAGGTAAATTTTAAATGTTGTTGTATATGTTTAAAAAATTCATATAAATATTTTGTTGAAGTATGCCACTATTACGTGTGGTTGTTTTTTACCAAAGAATAATACAATGGAACATTTTAAATCCGTAATTAAATATTTACAATGTTTCGTAATTTAATATAATATCTTATTTAAATACGTAGTTCTGAGAATAAAATTTAATTTGAGGAAATTCAACGACTTTATTTAAACTGAATTTTTATATTATTTTATGAAACTTAACTCGCGAAATAACCTCTCTTTACTTAATTTTGAATTGATTTAAGTAGATACATTAAATTAACTCACTGGGTTAAATGGGTTAATTTAAATGCATACAATTTCATTTAACTTATTATAGTAGTAGTATCTGAAGAACAGGTTAAAAAAACAGGTTAAATCCAGTAATACTGTCTATTATACATACTATCTGGATAACCGGTTAGAGCTCTCAAATGTGGTTGGTAGAAGGTCATATGGAGTAAATTGATCGAGTTTCGAAACTTTTGAACCTCTCAAGATGTTGTGTTGGTGTGTCACTTGTTTGGTACACAATATCCGTGTAGCTTGTATAATTTGTAACGGCTAAATAACTCAATTTTAGAAGAGATAATTGATTTTTGGGGAATATTTTATTGATTAAATTGTACTTCGAATATTTTCACAACAGAAAAGGTTTTTGTTACAAAATGAGTTTCTCTTCAAACATTATACTATAATTACACTATACAAACTATAATTTATTTTTGGGAAAATAATAAAATATGCATATATTATGACCATCGATAAATTGAGATATATACACTGTTTAATAACATAAATTGCAGAACAATTACAAAGGTTGACACTAATTCGAAGTAATATTTTGCTTCCAACTATATCCGGTATTTGGGGTTATCAGTATAATTATGTAAATACGGCAAAGTTCATGCCATAATCAGCTTGATTAATGAAGTAATTCTGTATTGTACAGCGGATGATATGAACATCTCGTAATAGAGACGAATAAGAATTGTTTCGACTTTGAAGAACAAATATGGAGAGCTCTATTGAAGATAAATTCCACTTTAAATACAGGAATTAACTTAAATTGTATGAAAAAGATTATTACATACAATTTAAAAAGAGCATTACATCATGATGAATGTGACATTATTTTTGAGAATTCTTTAGATTTCTTTTTTATTACTAATTATTATTAATTTAATTGTACTATTTCATATATTATATAATATGCATGTAACATTATATGAATTTAAAGCGATTTTTATTATTATTTAATTTTGTTCATTATCAAATATTTCACGACTTTTTATTTTTATGTAAAACACCGCTCTATGAGTCAACATATTTTGGGAACCTAGAAACATACTTTTTTTCTATAAAAATATGTAATTCTAAACAAGGTATTTTTTATTTTATCTTGTAACTCATTTTTATTTTTGTGGGTGTCTATAATTATCAGAAAATTCTTTTTACTGTCCAGTTTCTCATTAAAACGTACTATTTCCTACGGGATCTAATTTATGTATAAGTGTTTATGTCTTCTAAAACTGTATTCAGACGTTTGTTTGTTACGTAAATGACTTAGTGTTCTGCTCAATAGAATTCAATAATATGTTATGTTTTAAAAAACATTTAAGAGGCTATATCGCTATCTCTTATATGGACCTACAATAATTTTCAATAAGACTTAGCTTTTCAATGGTCACAACTATAACTGCAAAACACATGTAGTCTACATTTGCGCCGTTTTTATAATATGCTTCTCGTATTTTTCATGAGTCGCTTTATTAATTCTCTTAATGACATGTTTTTATTCTATATTTAAACTTGCTAAGTTTCATATTCTTTATAGAGAACTCCATTATTTTTATATAGGATGTTATTTCGCTACAAAGGCCCACATTTCCTATTCTATAAGGCCACTTAGTTTTGTCTTATTTTGATATTCTCTTAAATATCTGTTATAATTATATTAAAATATCTTTCTCTACTGTATTAAACAGGACACAATACGATTTATTGCCGAAATTGCTTTTTATAAAAAATGTTTTTATCCCCACCTTTATTCCTTTGTTGTCTTTTATCAAGATTACCAAATCTATGTATCAAATCAAAACTAATATAAATCCTCATTGAACTTAAATCTTACAATCCATAGGTACTAATTAATTAATAGAGTGTCTAAAATAGTTACATAGAAATAATAATAACCGTAATAATATTTTGAGCACATATTTGTCCAAATCAATCAAATTATTTCGTAAACCATCGGTCATTATAAGAGTGTCCACAGTGGGGACGAAAGACTTACCTGTAAACAAATAGACCCCACAAAGCAATGATCCGGCTAAGGAAACTTTCGACTTTGACTCCTGAAAGGCATCAACCAGTTCAACCAGGAGGACCCCGTAGGAGTAGGCAATTCCATCGATAAGGCAGCTGTTCATGAAGGAACATACAACAATGACCCAACCGTAGCCCCCGTCGGGTGGAATTGGGACCAGATCTTCGAAATCTTCTTCCTGATCTTCCGCGGATTGTTCAATCGTTCCGAGAAGGGTTGTGGAATCGTTTTTTTCAGAACTGTCAGATCTGTGATGTGGAGGGTTCTTATCATCATTTTCGAGAGTTTGTATGTCTTTTTGACTATTTTCCGATGTCATTCCAATTTCACCCGTACTTCTAATTCTAAAATGTATAAAAAAATAACAATAATGATTTTGCAATATTTTATATTTTAAGTTATTATACTATATACTATTTGTATAGACTGTACAATATGAAATACATTTCCACATATTTAAATAAGTTTTTTATATTCCGTAAAATAATATATCCGTTATATTTCATAAATTCATTCAATTTGACAGATGACTTTAAGGACGTTCGGTGTGATAATAAATAATAGGGTAGAGGATACAATAAATGTATGCTGTCATAATTATTTATAAATGTATACTACTCAGTGTACTATTAATCGCCCGAATAAAATAAATTTTAACAATAGTATAATAGCTAGCCATAAATTAACTATCAGTCGATATAAGCTAACGTCATAATTTGATAATTTACCCTTTGTTACTTAAAGAAGTAGAATAATATACAAAATGTTCTATTTATACAACGATTTCTTCTAGAAATAAATGTTGCAGTTTCGTATTTACATTTCAATTAATGCATACTTGGGCACGGTATTAATTACAATAATGAATAAGTAAATGAATTATTGTACATTTAAAAAACAGTTTGGTTTGAACAGCTTATTCAATTAAGGAGTTAACAATAAAAAATGTATAGATATATTGAAACCACACGCAATTTACATTAACAATTACATTTACAATTTACATCGCTAAATTACTTTTTACTTTTAAATCTGCAAGCAATTATATCTATACAAATCCGATATAATATGTGTTATTAACTTACTGGCGTATATTTCGTATCTCTCTCAGCCTCAATAAAATAATTTTTTGATTTTATAACCGATCCACAAGCGCTTACAATGTTTAGTGAGATCACTGAATCCGTCTTTATCAGTGATGACATTAATTTTCACACTCAAAAATCGCCGTAGTACAGTTTGCAATGAATGAAAACTATCGAGCTATAGATTACAGATTTCAAAGTTATTGACATTGTGACATCTTTTGAAGTGCACTGCAGTTCACGTATCGTTTACATATAACGCCTTTTTTATCAACTATTTAAATATGATTATAATATAAATGTAATGAATAATGTAGAAGTGGCTTCGTTGTTGTTGAGTTTCACTGAGTTCTATTGGGTGCCAATTGAATTGCGATCTCCCAAAGTTAAGTATGTAGCGCGCCGGTGACTGCCCATTAAACAAAATCCTATATATTCCTAAAATGCCCATTAATATTTAAGGAAACTGTAACAAAACCTGTGGTCTGACAAAGCCACTAGTCTCACAAGACTAACCAGAGTCTCAAATATTAATAACATTAATGTTTTTTTAAGGAGGATTATATGAAACTAAGTTTTATACAAAAGCTCTCAACCTCTTGAAATACTAATATTGTCATAGTATGGGTGATAATGCCATTTTACTGTGATTTTCCGTACTTACGTGATACAGGTATCATATATTATAAGGTATAATATTAACTATAATTTTTTTTATTTTAATATATTTTCGGCATTATATAAGAATCTGATATTCTGGAATTAGAGGCCGACAATAATTTTAGTTCTTCTTATTTAAAAGTCCATCTTTATAAATTAGTTGAAATATTCTACTATTTCTTCTGAACATTAACAATATATATATTTATTTAATATAATAAATAATATTTCTTCTTTTGAAGAAACAGCAGTATATTTACAACTAACTTAAAACGATGGAATTTTAAATAAGTATTCTTAAGAAATATCTACTTCCAATTTGATGGCAATATTATCTAAAGACTAAAAGAACTGCAATGCCAACTCAAACAGCACCAAAGTTATCTAATATTTTTTTATACTAATGCTGAATCAGCAACGTTAAAGGAAAATATTAATTATCTGGACACATATCATGGAATCAAAATAATATTAAACAACATAAATTAGAAAATGACAAAATTCACGGAGACTGCAGAACTTTATAGGAATGAGCAAAAGGCACAACGATCTAGTATAGTACTTTTATGCTGCTGTCTAAACTTGTTTATTTACAAACTGTACGTTAAAATCTGTATTATTAATATTTTAAACATTCATCATTGTGTTTTCTATTATTGTAAAAGAAAGTAACGTTCTTTTTCTGGCCAATAATGTTTTTACATATTTCTAGCTCAAAACAAGTTATTTCGTTAGTAGCCGTCAACATATATCAATTTTCAAAGGTTAGTTCCTGCGGGATTCATTATAATTTTCGTCACTTAGTATTTAAACAAATGTAGTAGTATGTAGTAGTAGAGGGGGTTCATGGTAGTGAAAAATCTAATGGTAAATTTTTGCACCGAAGTCTGATCTTCAAGATCATGTGGGTCTATGTAGATCTAAATGTTGAATATCATTATATAACTAACTACAAACAACTGCATCAGCAAATATTAACTTGTTTATTTTTAGGTTATATTTTAATTTAATGTAAACTATGTGTACACATGTATGTCGTTAAAAGATTACAGTTGCATTTAAATATGTATAAACATCTATATCTAAATAGGTCTGTTGATTAATTATATTGCGTTTGACCAATAAAAAAACATTCATTGTCATATTATTATATGGCTTATAAAATTATGTAATAGTTCGTTTGTTAATTGTGGTGTAGTTTATTGCAACATTTAACTTTCACTTGTTGAATTATATTATGTTTTTATTCAGTGAAACATACAGGTTTGTTTAATTAAAATTTTTATTAAATGATTTTTTTAATATTATTTATAATAGTTAATATTTTTATTGAAACCAATTTGTATTATATAATTTAAAAAGTTAACGATACATCTCTAAAAGTAGAAATTGTTTAATACGAATTGTGTTTAAACAAACATATAAAATATATTGTACAAAATGGTTTAATTGTATAATAGATTATTTATTTGGGTATTTCAGGAATATTTATTACATCACATATACACTACATCTAATGTATTATCTAAAAATAAATTGAAATTTATTGTAAATCTGAAAATTAAAAATGTAAAAAATTTAAACCGGATTAAAATTAGGACAACATAAAGTGTAAATAAGATGTCAAAATAATTGTTTAAAACGTTATGTCAGTCACAAAGCAATGAACAGTGTGAAACAACATAAAAGTAAACGAAATTAAGTTCGATAAAATAAAACACAGTTTAAACAGATAATACAGCCTTTTACAAATAATTAATAAATCAATAAATATAGACAAAAGTATATCGTATTACACAAGGTATTATCTTTTAAACTTTAATTAAATCAGTTATCGTAATTTTGATCAAAATACAAAACTATAAAATGTAATCATTTAATTGAAAGAACATTAATCAATATTACAGAAAATAAAAAAATTAAATTTCTAATAATTTTCATAAAATTCTAATTAAAAAATACAATGAATTAAGGAATTAATTAAAGCATAAACCATGCCCTAAACAATTTCCCGCTATAAAAAGTTAAAATATAACAGAAGAAAATGCAACGATTAAAATAAAATTAAGATAATTATTTAGGTTAAGTTAAACTAAATATAAGGTGGATATATAAAATAATGTAAAACGTTATTTAAAATTTTGAAACATGAAATTAGTGTTATTTGTTTTTTTTTCATTTTATATGGCATTTTTATCTTCAAACTAAACAACTTGTCTGAAATTATAAGAAAAATAAAATGATTCACAAAGTCTTCTCAAAAGATGACGTTATAGATTTGTATCTAGAATTGATAATTAATTATATTTCTAAGTACCTACTGTTTAAATAAAATTGAAAAAACTGCTTTAAGTTCTTTTTGAAAAAAATTGACTTGAAAAACATGCTCTTGTCAAAGAAGATTATGTGAAAAGTACACAAATTAAATAAGTGGATCGAATATTATATTATAACTCTATAATTGTGATGCCAATTAACGGCAATATGCACTGTAGACTGACGGGGTGGATAATGACTTAGTTAGTTATACAATAGAAGTATAGCATTCACATACAACAAGTCTTACATAATTGATGTACACACTCACAGTAAGTACATCCTCAGAATCGGATGCATATACTGTACAACAATCAAGACGTTATACCAATGCATGAGAGTTTTTTGTGAGTTTGAAAACTGTTTATGGTCAAGAGTTTCAATCATTATAAGATTATCATTTTGTTTCTGAATAATTTGTTCTACACTTTTACAATTATAGCTACTCGGTCGGTTGTTTCAGATGTCTCATGGAAATACAATCAGAAAAATTATTTATACGCTGACATATAATTTGTTATATTGTAGTAAAATTATACAAATTATGAGATTTATAATATGATGTTTAATTTAAGAAAATACTTAATAGTTAGTTTGGTTTGTTTTGCTTAATGTTTTAAAAATGGTATAATATTTATAATAATCGTATATATATGTAAATACTAAATATATTTATATATATGAATTGTGTTTATCATGTATAAAACATAATGTATGAAAAAATAATATGATTTCTATATTATTGTTTAGTATTGAATTGATAGACATGAAATTTTGTTGTGTAATTGTGTAATGTAGAATTACGTAACATAATAAAATGTTTTAAGGTGTGAAAGACAAAAAATAATAGTTTTTGATGTTGACTTGCCCGAACAGATTATTTTTAGATGTGATTTTTGTATAATAGTATATGTTTGTCAATTACACTTAGTTCATTTATTTGTTAGATAATTTAAATGAGTTCTTATTTATAAATTTACTTTAAAAACATTATAAAGCGTAGAAATAGAAAATGTATAATTTCTGTGAAAATTCTGTGTGAAATTTTAAAATTATATTTTTATGGGATTTATAAACTTATTTGAATATTATAAATACAAGTTTTACTCGATCATATCTGTTTTTCTGTAATTATACATTTATCACATGTGTATGCAGTTAGACTTTTACTGGTAAATAATTTGTCCGCTTTAATTTATGGGAAATTACTTAACTTTTATCATGTCTGATTTATGCATTAAAAACATATTTTATTATATTAATAATATTACACCTGTGTTTACTTTATATATTTATAAATTTACATAGATATTCATATATAGATGTTTAAACATAAAATCTACCTACAGAAGTCAGTTGTTCAAATTGTATATAATGTAACAAAAAACTTATAAAACAAGTATTGAACAAATCTATTCACTTGCCTCTTAATATGTAGTTTGTATTTGATTGACATATATAGAAGATAAACGCTATAATAAAGACAATTAGTTTGTGTAGAAATTATGTAATGGCATTTGTTACGCCACATGTATTCAACATTCGTAGTAACATAGAAGTCTGCAACAATAATTCGAAGCAATTGGATAGAATTCATTTTATTAAATATATTAATTTCAATGTATTACAAATTACTTAGAAATTATAGGATTTACTAAGAATTAAGAAAGAATAAAATAACGATGAGATAACAGGCATTGTGAAGGAGTATTTTTTCGGATAAATAAATATAGTTTATATTTTTATGTTTTAGGTTTCTTACAAATTATGTTGTATTTAATTGTACAGGGTGTGTCAAAAGTCTTTGCCGTTAGAAAAATAATGTTATTGTAGATTTATGAAAAGTTTATAAGGGAACAAATGTTATACAAACAGTACATAAAAAGCAACTATTCAATAGTCCACTTTTAGGAACAAAAAACTAAACTGCATTTTCTGTATTTATAATTTTTGAATGAATTGTATGTATATATTCGTAAATGCACGGTTGTATAATGCGACCTGTGAGCAGGCAAATATTTTGTAATTATTGGTAATAATTTGTAATAATTGTTGTCTTTTTTGTTCTTTTGAATTAAACGTAGTTAATGCTTTGGAATTCACAATTTACAATTAACATAAAAACTAATATATCCATACTTAACGGTTAATATCGCCCTGATCAGTGCATTTTATAATAGTAAAAGTCCATTATTATATATCACCAAATACCAATCTTGAAATCCACATAATGGACTTTTTCTGACTGAATTAGCGATACTTTTATTTTACGATAATATATATTAAATTATCCATTTTTAACCTCAATAATTACTCAATCATGCTATATAAGTAAAGTGTGAATAATGCAATTGCAACACTTTTTTTAAATATAAACAAATTGAAGTGGTAAAATATACAACAATGAATTATAATATATTCCTTTTTTAAATTCGAAACTAAGTATATTATTAGGTTATTTGTCACTTCCTTTTTATTGAAGTTGACACGATTTTTCTTGATTATATTATAGTTAAGATAAACGCGTAATACATTTAGTGAAAATTAAAATTTGCAAAGTTTCAGGGACTTACCAAATTGAAATGAAATTATTTATATATATACTTAGATGTTTTGTTGAAGAGAAGAAAGAATTATAAATATAAGAATAATAAAACTAAAATCAATAAAAGTCCGTTTAGGTAAAAGCATTGTAGTGTGCATTTTAATATGCATAATTACCTGAGGTGACTGTAGAATGATTCATACTTTTATCATAAATTCTGTTGTTGAATGCAATACCACAAAATGTTAATTGTCATTATATAACCAATCAAACTTAAGCTAGCCACCTACTAAATTATTGTATATTAATTCCAGTTTCTCAATAAGGAAATATAAGAATGACTTAGAGTGAGCAGAATCCGCTATCTCTGAGATAAGAATGACTTAGAGTGAGCAGAATCCGCTATGTCTGAGATAAGAATGACTTAGAGTGAGCAGAATCCGCTATCTCTGAGATAAGAATGACTTAGAGTGAGCAGAATCCGCTATCTCTGAGATAAGAATGACTTATACAAATTTATACATTTAACTAATACATAATATGTAGCTAGCAAATATGCAAATAATTTATAAATATGTAGCTAGCAAATATGCTAAAACGAACTTAATTGTTAAAATATTACAAATAAGCGTATGTAAATAATATTACAAATAAACAAATATGTATACATGTATGCAACATAAATCAAATTATAATTATATTTAATCACTAAATCAGTAAATAATGTTTTAAATGTGGTTACCGATAAGTATTAACTTTTCTGGATTCTAGATGTTTTATTTTTAAATTAAGGAAAATTGAGCGTTCTGTTTTTACAATTTATAATTTGTTGTCTCCAAATTTGTGAAAAATATATTATAGGCCTATTATAATTTAATTTCAACCAGCTATCTGTTACCAGTAGTTATACATAAATACTTAGCAGTATGTATTTAGTAATCATCAGTAACGAATCCACGATTATTATATAAAAAGTTCAAACAGCTAGGTAGTATATACAAATAGGAAACTAAGAGGAAGACTATATATTAGTGCGGTCTGGTTAAGTAGTATATATATTACGTGATATTATCGTAATTTTCTATTAGAGGACTGGATTGTGACTATTAGAGACCTGATCTTGCCTTTTAGGTTTAATAAATAGACTAATTTTTAAATCCACAGGTTTGAGTTATAGTGTTGCTCAAGAATTATCTCCATGAAGGTTGTCATTATTATAAAGTTATAATCTGCAAGAGGATTTAATTTTATTGTATAAAAATTTGTCTAATAATTTCATAGTAATAACTCATCTATAAACTGTTTGACCCTTCTGAGTGGGGTCAAAGTGAATAGCATAGTGAATATAGGGTAAATGTGCGAAATAAATGTGTTAGATAAAATCTACACTTTTCAAAAATAGGGTTAACCTCAGTTTTTTAGAAATTTTTGCACATAAATATCGCTATAATTAAACTTATTAAATTTATTCACCATACAATGATATAATACGAAAAGTTTTAAACTATAACATAAAAAATACAACTTTTTTGTACGGGTATACATGTATAGGTTTTTTAGTAGAGTAACAAATTTCATTTTCAGTATTAGATCATAAGCAAAATTCAATAATATACATCAAGTAGTTTAGATCAAGTAGTATAGATCAAGTAGTATAGATCAAGTAGTAT
This sequence comes from Coelogynopora nodosa, assembly GCA_034780555.1. NCBI lineage: Eukaryota > Metazoa > Platyhelminthes > Proseriata > Coelogynoporidae > Coelogynopora > Coelogynopora nodosa. The sequence goes on along the minus strand of JAUZND010062918.1, from coordinate 4,018 downwards.
AGATCAAGTAGATGCACATTATTTTCATATAGGCCTACGAAAACTATTTTGTAATCGACTAAATAATTGATTATATTAGTTCATGGACCGTGGAGCCGGGGGCTGGGGGACTATAGCCAACCGCGCCTATTGCTCGGGCCTACTCTCCACGCCTATTGCCCTAATGCCCTTAAATGTCATATACTCATCTATTATAGTAGGGCCTATCCTCTTATGAACTCAAGGACTCAAGGACGTATCCTGGAAAATTATGCTTCACTTATGGAAGGTTGGGAAATATTTTTGGAAGACCATTTGGACGCCGATGTTCGAAGCAGAATTCTTGGATGCCAGGCGCAGATGAATCTTTTATACTTTTTATTTGGATTAAATCTTGGTCATCTTTTGTTTCTTCACACTGATAATTTGTCAAAATCTCTGAAAGCTACCAAACTGTCAGCATCTGATGGGCAACATTCAGCAAAACTTACAATACAAGTTTTAATCAGTCTAAGAAGTGATTAATCTTTTAAGTCTTTTTTGAATTAGTCACACTCAAAAGCGCAAATTATCCATCTGTTTCAGGACCAACGCTACCACGTCGACGACGTGCTCCAATTAGATTTGAAATTGGAACAGGTACTGGCACATTCCCTGAAACGGCAGCTGACTATTACCTCCAGATTTATTTTGAAGCCGTTAATACTATGGTATCATCCATTGACGCTCACTTCAATCAACCGGGTTTTCAATCCTATATTTACATGGAATCTTTACTGCTTAAGACTTTCAGGACCCAGTCAACCACCATTTTCATGAAAGAAAAGTACTCCGATGAAACTTTGACAGCACAGTTAGATATTTTTAAAATCGTGATGGGTGGGTACAAGGATCACTGAAGTGTTGAAAGTATGTCGCTTGCTACTGGTAAACCCGGGGACATCAGTAACTGGAGAGAGAACGTTTTCAATGGCTCAGAAATTTAAAAACATGGCTACGTTCAAAGATATCCCAAGAACTTTGGTAGCTTTACGTAAAAACATTTTTACTGAGTATCAGGTGTCCCTAATTCAAAGCATAACCATTCTCTTTTGCAAAGCATAGAATATTGTTTTATGAAATATATATGACAAATGAACCAACCTTACGTTATCGTGAAAATTATGTTTAGCTTATTTTTAATTACCTTGCTTTTATTATATTGTATTATATTAATATTACCATTGATGGCCTATAATGATATGTCAGTTATCATTCGTAGTTGGTTACATGTTATATATAATTGTTGTGTTATGCAGTTATATTATGATATTGTTAATGTTTAAGGGGAATTTGATTCTTCATCTTAATAATTTTATAATATATTACTTATAATGTTGACATTTCATCATGCTATTAAATTAATACTGTATTACAATAATAACTCTTAAATGTATTGTATAGGGGCGCCCAATTGCAAGTCAGCCACGGTCCATGTAGTTAATGTCTTACTTGAGTTTTATGTGAAATGAATTACTTCTGTACGTTTTATTGATTTTAAATTATTGTATATTGATTTCTGTTTGAGTTTTTATTAAAAAATATATTAACAGTATAGATATTTGTATTGATAAAATTATCTAAATCGTCTCAAAAAGTATAGCTTTCAGAAAAAATTAATTAGTCAATAAATAAATTTAATTGATGTAATAGTTTTGTTGCGAAAATGTGTAATCAAAGAATATATATATGTGTATACTATATCCATATGATGACAAAAATTAAAAATGTTATCAATAAAATAATACAGTATTATTGTAAATACCATAACATGGAAGGTAATTTTATCTTGTTGATTGTTTTTTAATGGGTTTTAAATTAATTAATTAATTAATTAAAATTGCACATATATGTTATTTTTTTGTTAAAAAAAGAATATTGATATGATAATTATTATTATATATTCAAAATATCTTACTTCCTACCCTTAAACCATTTGAGATGTATTCTCATCCCTACACGTCTTCCGACACCTTCGACTGCTAAATCAAACTGTTCTAACCAAAGAATAAAGAGCTTGCTCTATATTCTATGATTCTAACCATCTTATTCAAAACCTTGTACCTTTCTGTCATGGACGTTAAATCATCTATCTTTTTGTCAACGATGTTGAATATGTTATTATTCTATCATGGACGTTGAATCAGCTATCTTTCTGTCATGGACGTTGAATCAGCTATCTTTCTGTCATGGACGTTGAATCAGCTATCTTTCTGTAATGAACGTTGAATCAGCTATCTTTCTGTACGTCTAATGGACGTTGAATAAGCTATCTTTCTGTCATGGACGTTGAATCAGCTATCTTTCTGTCATGGACGTTGAATCAGCTATCTTTCTGTCATGTACGTTGAATCAGCTATCTTTCTGTCATGGACGTTGAATCAGCTATCTTTCTGTCATGGACGTTGAATCAGCTATGTTTCTGTAATGCACGTTGAATCGGCTATATTTATGTAATGAACGTTGAATCAGCTATATTTATGTAATGAACGTTGAATCAGCTATCTACGCAACATTATTTGATCGACATCTGTGACTTGAAGGTGTTCCTTAAACAATGGTCTTTAAACAGTTTCGTAAAGTTCTCTCTTCTGTAATTGGCGACTTATTTAACTGCAGTCTCTCTTCCAATCTCTTTCCAAGGTCATTTAAACTTGCTCAAGTCATTTCAATTCCGAAGGGTGACTCTAAATACCGTCCCATTTCTCTTCTAACAATTCTTGGAAAGAATTACGAGCCACCAGTACTTAAGAACTTCCTTCTGCCGACTATACAGCATGCGTTGGATCCTCTTCAGTTCAACTTCAATCCAGACCAAACCTGCCTATAAGTTTTTTTCCAGGGGGGATTTATAATTTATAAAGTATATAATTTGTTCAATAGCTTTTATAACGATAAATATTTGCATTTTTATATTAAATAACGATTGCATGTTTTCATTCCATTTCAGTTGTTTGATGAATTTCAAGGCCGAACAAAAGTGCCTATCAGCATTGTGATGGAACCATTTACATCAAAATGTGCTTTTAGTAATGTTAGTTTTCCAAAAATGTAATGCCAAATTTGTAATGTTGCTATATAACATTATAGGTAATGTCATGATGGAATTACAATTAATGTCATGATGGCATTACGGTTATTTTCGTAATGACTTTACAATTAATGTCATTATGGCATTATGGTTATTGTCGTGATGACATAACAGTTAATGTAAGGATGGAATTACAGTTAATGTCGTGATGGCATTGAAATGAGATTAGATTAAATGAGATTAAGTAAAATGAGATTAGATTAAATGAGATTAAGTAAAATGAGATTAGATTAAATGAGATTAAGTAAAATGAGATTAGATTTAATAAGATTAAGTAAAATTAGATTAGATTAAATGAGATTAAGTAAAATGAGATTAGATTAAATGAGATTAAGTAAAATGGTTAGATTAAATGAGATTAAATAAAATGAGATTAGATTAAATGAGATTAGATTAAATGAGATTAGATTAAATGAGATTAGATTAAATTAAATGAGATTAGATTAAATGAGATTAGATTAAAATAAATGAGATTAGATTAAATGAGATTAGATTAGATTAAATGAGATTAGATTAGATTAAATGAGATTAGATGAAATGAGATTAGGTGAAATGAGATTAGATGAAATGAGATTAGATGAAATGACATTAGGTAAAATGAGATTAGGTGAAAAGAGATTGGATAAAAGGAGATTAGATTAATTGAGATTAGATGAAATTATATTAGATGAAATGAGATTAGATGAAATGAGATTAATTAAAATGAGATTAGATGAAATGAGATTAGATTAAATGAGATTAGATTAAATGAGATTAGATTAAATGAGATTAGATTAAATGAGATTAGATTAAATGAGATTAGATTAAATGAGATTAGATTAAATGAGATTAGATTAAATGAGATTAGATTAAATGAGATTAGATTAAATGAGATTAGATTAAATGAGATTAGATTAAATGAGATTAGAT
>JAUZND010062907.1:0-17961 GCA_034780555.1 Coelogynopora nodosa | reverse complement strand
TATAGGACGTATATATGGGGTATATATGGGGTATATATGGGGTATATATGTGGTATATATGGGGTATATATGGGGTATATATATACCCCATATATCAAATTATTTAGCAAAAATGTTGCTATTGAAGTAATTATTTAATATGTATTACTTTAATCATTATCATTAAAAATAAATTATACACAATATAATAAAACAATTATTATTGACATATGTCCAACCTATGGTTATTATATGCAAGTAAAGTTTTTTTTAACTCTTTATGGGTGTATGACTTAAATAACTACCTAGATACATAACTTAAATAAATAGATTTTTGTTCAACAAATGAAAATGTCACTAATTTAAAAATAATAAATTATACAAAATTTAATAATTCAATTGATACGTTTCATCATACAATCTTACTTTTATCGGAAATTAAATCAAAATATATACCTACAGCTCTGTGTTTTAAACGATGGGTCTGACATACTTTTTTCGTGGAAGAAAATTCCTCAGAAACACGATTTATGTATTTTAGACAAATTGATTTTTAATTTGTTTGTTAATTTATCGGTTTGTTTTTCTCTACGAAGTCATATTGAAAATGGCGACTTCAAAATTCCTCCTCGTGAGTTAAAACAATCTAGGATTTTCGCTACAACAGGATGGTATCTTGAGGACTTAGGAAAATCTTATCGGGAAATTCCACAATTTTTGTGTCACTGGTAAACCTTCAAATACTGCCAAACACTACGGGAATTTTAATGCGTATCTAAGCAATCCATGCCCACCTGAACTCCACATGTTTTCCAAGTTATCTTAGATTTAAAGCTGGAAGTTGTGCTGTTTTAAAAGGGCGCTTTGTATGGTGGCTCATTTATACAGAAATTGCCAGAAAGAAGTTATTGAAAAGATTGACATGCTACAAAGTAGGTGTAAGGTAAATACATTGACGTATATCAAAGTGTGATCCCGAAGGCACAGGGGTTTTGTGTATGTACAGTAGACAGGCCTATGAGACCCTTCATCATAATTTTATGATAATATGGCTAAAATACAAAAAGTATATATTTTACATTCAAAATAGAAAACTGTTCAAGAATGCCACATATGTTATTTGTTAAAAATTACTATTATTTAGACTTATCCATTGCAAAATTTTCACGTGAACTAAATTTATTTAATGTTTTTTTTATTGGGTCTTTTGTGATATTCATCATGAATTTGTAAAACTTATGTTTTTGCATATTTTAATATTGGCTGCCTGTGATAGGGTGATACGGTGCTAAGTTGTTACAAGGCCACAAATATATGAAAAAATTATTTGACGACATTATCCAATATATTAGGTGTGACACTTTATATGTTCTGTTAATACATCCATTGGTCCTAAATTGCTCCTTTTTTGAGTTATTAACAGATTTACTTGGATAATAGCCGCCATTTGAAATATGAACCTACTATTTTTTTAAATACAAATATTCAAATAGGCCCCAATATACCATGCATAAATTAAAAAGTTGTTTCTGGTGTATTTTCCTCTACGACAAAGTTTTTCAGATCCACTGTGATTTCAAAATACGTTTAAATACAGAATTACATAATACATACAACATAATTAATAAAATACATAAAAATAAAATATATTTCAGAATTATATATCTTCAAGAAAATTATTATTCATGATAAATACTTACATTATCTACATAGTTGACTTGCCTGTTTGTTTACCATTGTACTTAATTGACTTACATCGACTCACATAGTAAAAGTAAATCTTTTTTCTATCCGACCTATTATTATGGCTTATGTTTATTTATTAATTAATAATGAACATATGTATATGTAAATTGTATTGCACATACACGTTTTATGGTATATAGTGAAAAGTCGTAAAAATATTAAAAAAACTAGTGAAGATTTTAGTTGGAATGGTGCAATAGATAATAACATATGATCAATTACAATGTTGCGAATACAGTGATAATGTATAACTTGTAACTAACTGATGAAAGTCACCATTTTACCGGTATGTCTGTCAACAACTGAGACATAGAAAACGACACTGAAAACTACCAAAATTATTATAAGCATTTCATGATGTTCCTTCTGAAACTGCTGTTTTGTACATTGCTGTGTTGCTTATAAATTAATGTTTTTTTTAAATGTCATCAGTTCCTTTTAATATAATTCACATTATTATTAAATGTGACAAAATATAAAAATAATTATTCCAACTATTTCACTACGACTAAATTATGTATACCCATTTTTTACAACATTTTGGAAGTAACATTATCATTAAATATTAATTTTAATTAAATAAAATAGAAAGTGGACTTTGACATACTGAAAATTTAGCAATTGTGCATAAGGGGCATTTTTCGGGACTATGAAACCCATTGGCGCTGGGAATAGATAATCTCCTAAAAGGTAGATGTCACTGCAGGTTGAAGACATCATTGATGTCGTGTACATAACGGTATGAAAGCAGGCAACATCGTAGATATTGTTTTCAATAACCTGTGAAACAATGAAAGATAAACAAAACGCAGTTATAATCAAAATGCAATTCAAAATGACACATACAGACATGAATTAATAACGTATAAGGCAGAGTGAAACGCAAATAGTCTTTTTAGTAGGTTATCGTGCTTCGTATATAATATTGACAACTAGTGAAAATGTGACATTTACCATTTTTCATTTTATACTTATATTTTAATCATGTTGAAATAAAGTTAAATGCTGACTGAACCAATGTGTATTTTGACTATAATGAGTCATTTCTTTACAAGTTATTCTAGTATCAGAAATCTTTCATTTGTTGATTATCAAAAAAGTAGTTTATTAAAAATAAATCGATACTTCGTATCCAATGTAAAACCGCAACTTTCAGCACGATTTAAAAAGTTACGTCTCTAACTTTCGCTGAGAATTTGGTTAAAGAAATTATAAAAATGAATGAATATAATCAATATTACACATACATAGTACAATAGTACGTAATATAAAATAAACATTATTTTTATCACGTACTAACAATTTCAAACAAATAAAATAATAGATTGAAACTGTTGAAAATATGACCCGTTTAGCGGCGATTTGCTTCAGTTTAGATTTCAAATTTGATACATAATTCAGATCCTATTACGCATTTAAAACGAATGATCCACATTATTGTAAATATGTTATAACAAACACCACCTGTAACTATTCCAATCAGAAGTTCACTATTATAATTAATGTATATGTTTTTAAATGATTCTATAAAATGATTGTCTCTTTTTAAAACAATTCCACAAAATATTACTGTTTTTGTTTAAAGAATGGGAAAAACTTTAAAATGGCACAGATTTAACACATCCCAACAGATTGCTTAGTATCAAAACGTAATTTTTTAATTTATTACATTAATGAAGTATTATGTTATAATATACAAAATGTATAACATAATTATTTTATTTTAGCTACCTTAATGTAATTAAAAGATTTGACATTAATTACATTAAAATAAAATTAATTTAAAGCATTTATTTTGTGGTATTTACTTGTATAATAAATCTCTTTTTATCAAATAATAATGTTTTCTCATAAAACATGCGTAATTCTGTCTTATTCATACTTACATGTCTTAAGCAAGTATTTGATGTGGATATTTCAGAGCGCATTTCATAGAGTTTTTCAAACAAATAGCCAGGCGTTGTCTGCAGGAAAAATAGAATATTATATCAAAAACAAAATGTAACAGATTATTAATAAAATATAACTTATATTATAATAATATGATACTATATGTCTAAAATGTTAAATATTTTACGTTGCTTACTTTCTTTGAAATTTGAAGAAAATCTTTGGCGAAAGTTTACTCTGAATAAACTTACTTTACTAATGATCAATGTAATCGATTATAAAGTTTAATTTAAAAAATAATAATCATACAACAAAAGTCACACTATAATTAGCTTCTAAAATAATAAATTGCGTTTTGTCATTTATGCTATTGCACACGGTCAAACTCAGTCAGTTGATCAGAAAGGCCGACCTTAACAGAAATTCCAACAAATTCTCCTTTTGGAAAGTAGGGTCTGATCTGGGTCTGTTGGATAAACTGGTCCAAGGATTTGATTCTGGTATTGTCGATTGAAACAGTCAGATAAGAAGTCAGATCCGCTGAACATGTTCACACATTGAGAAGGTTTTAAAATATATACTAAGATCAATAAATGACGTAACCATTTGTATACAATTTAATTACGGAATCATTGCGTTACATAATTGTTATACAAATAATATTATTTTTTATTATAATTTATTAATTTTATTGTTATACATCATATTATTTTATAAATGAGTCACTAAAGTTATATCCAATTAATGTACGTAATGTTTCACAAATTATAAACCTGAAATAAATGTTTTAAATGAGTTTATTGATTTTTATTATATCATACATACTTAGTAACATATTTTAACTATGTAAATAAAATATGTTTTTTGAAACATAATTATAATTTTAAATTGCAAATTCGCTCTTATATACTTGTCTTATATCTATATGTTACAATTGGTTGAATTGTAAACTTATTGATATTAATATCCAATTTGCAACAGCCACTGCCCCTTGGATTAAAACAAATAACAATTTCCGGGACAATTTGATTACTCTTTTCTTTACTTTTACAATCAGTTCCTGTAACTATTAAAATACTTTAAAATAACTTTAAAATATAGATTTTTACATTTTGGCAAGCAAGTGTGATTTATTGAATTTTGATTCTTTTTAGTTAATGAAAACTCAAACAAATTATAGTGTTTTTGTTACTTATGACGGATGTGATGCATACGTGACTTTGGAGAATATCATTTATTTATATTACATATGTAAACACACAATTAAAAACATATTTCAATAACAATTTTTTTTGAAACTATTAATATACATTTATGAAACCATATTTTTAAAAGTGATTTTTTTTATCAGCGCGAAGAATTAATTATGTTATTTTTTCAGATAATTATTTAAATATTTGTTTAAGTTATTCTTAAGTTAATGTTCAATTGTTCAAGAGTAAATCTGGAGATCGCCTGTATTAATTTACATGTTATTACTTTTTTTTAATTTGTGGATTATAAATCCCATTTAGGATAAATAAAAACACCTGAAGCGGATAGCTTAAAAATCGTAAGCATGTTACTTTTACACACTGAATAACTTATATTTATAAGAATCTGAGCAACAAAGGAATTGCTAAGTCCATAAGCGGATAGTATTTGAAGTTGCTTAATATTTCGATCACATTAGATTATAAATTTATTTCTTTATAAATATATATATATATATTATGAATATTATTATTATTACTATTATATAAATATAATTTTTTAAATATTATTTACAAAATTATTTTAGTTAAACAAAATTTATTTATTTTTTGCATGTTCCTATCATTTTAATTAAATAATATGCAAATAAATATATATATACATATTTATCAAGTAATGTATTTTCAAATATTGTCGTTTAGATCTGTTAAATTGAGTTCCAACTGTATCTCCTTAAAAAACAGCTATTCTTTTTTAATATTACTAAATATATTACAGTAGTATAAAGAATATTATTGGTATAATGGAAATATTCTTACCAGTGTATGTGCTGAATATGATGATTGTAAATACCCACCAAGACACAAGAACTGTACGGGATGACATTGCATAAGGGTAGAAATCTTGACCTACATTGTAAGTACAAATAACAAGCAATAATTGTGTAATTCCTTTATTAATTATTGATAATAATAAACATTGAATTAAATTGTTTCAATAGTCAGCTGATGATGATTATTCAAGTTAATATTTAAAATCAAGAAATTAAAAATCAATAAACAAAAATTTTGTATGTATGTAACCATGTATAAGCCGCACTTGATATATTTTAATCTCATGTTTTGTCTAACTACTCTACTACATAGGTATTTACCGTATAATATTGTATTAGTGTAATAATGAATGCACAAAACGGCCTTAGAATTTCAGTAAACTAAATATAACTTACTATCTTGATTCGCCCGTATAGCCGCATACCAACTTTTTAAACAAAATTATGAGTTCTCAGGTGCGACTTTAAGACATTTTAAATATCAATAACTCTGAAACAGTTGTAAAATGCTTAAATTATTTCAGAAACCTATATAAAAAGCGATGACATATATATACATAATATACCGATAGTTTAAAAGATCTCGATCCCCGCCCTCCCCTTCACTGATTTTTCTTTTACATTTTGTACAAGAAACAATTGAATAATATTAAGCCAATAAAATTGAGCATTTAATATCAAAATATTTTTAGAGGTGGACTGGAGACTGTTTGACATCGGTTGAATAGAACACATCTATGCGTACTACTCATGAAATCAATTTAAATGAATGTCAACATTTGTGTATGAATGGAATATATCGAGAATTATCGGAAACAGGGTATTTTGCTGATATGGAAGAGATAATAACATGTCTCACCCTGCTGTAGAAATGATCCGATTATATTCCACAGGTGACCTTGAACTCGTACCTCCTCATTGATCCTAAAGGGGAGGTCAAGATTCCAGGCCGATAGAGGACTGAAATAGGCTGCCGCGAAAGCAGTAAATCCGGCCAAAAAGACGAAGAGGATCACAAGACCCCAGACTATTGGCTGGAGCGGCCTGTAGGACGGTAGTACCATTGAATTTGAATTTTGAAAGTATAGAATTCTAATATAAACTAACTTTTTGTTTAAGGTATTCCTTCATCCGTCACGTTTTGTAATACAAAAATAAGATATATAACAATGCATGTCTTCATCAAGAAAATGTAATAATTATATATTATTTATATCAAAGGTATTAATTAATGGTTTGTATTTTAGTAAAACCGAAATCGAACCTTTAACTATTGATGCTATTGTAAATATATGCGCATTCTTAAAATCAAAGCTAGAATAATGAATAATTTTAGTTAATATCAGTTACTACATGTTACTGCTCTGCACTGCGTTTGACGAAACAAAGATATATATTCGTAAAAATAAAATACTTTTGAATAAATTTGTTTAAAATCTGTCTATATAAATAGTAAGAACACAATTGTAATTAAGTTTATGTTTAGACGACAACCAATTTACTTATCGAGATAGAAAACCCCGGGTCAATGCATAAATAATTATATTTATTAGCAAATAATATATTTATTTGTTTTATTAATTGTTAATTATTAATTAATTGTTTCATTATTTTGTTTATTAATTTTAATAGAATTGGCTGTAAAATTGGCTTTATTTTCAGAAAATTTGATTAGTTAATGATAGGTCTAACCTCGGATCAAATAATTTGACAAACAGTACTGAACTTTAAGGTTACGTAATTAACTTAACAAAAACCTTTAATCCAATAAAATGTTAAAATACGAAAACAAATATTATCCTGTTTAAAAAATTAAAATTGCTTGATTTAATTAAAATTTGATAGATAACAATATTTTTTAAAGATATATGCTTGTAATTTACATGTAAAAAATTAAACAACACCAAAAATGTGTAAGGTGTCTTATTAGGTGAAGTTCAACATAAAAAGTTGAATGTTATTCAAAAAATTATAAATAATACCATGATGGTTCAAAAATTGTAATGGTGCTGTTCGAGACATAGCATATATTGTATATTATGATGCACACTCAAGAGAAATGAATTAATTTATAAAATAATAACATTTAGTTCGGAGCCACTATTTTAGGGAATAAAGGCTCAATATGCTCTTGGATAAATTATGAAAAAACTGAAGGAATTAATTTTAACATTCAATCATATTTTCTACCCGAACTTGCCTCCTAACTTACATCCGAACTTGTCACGGTCTCTGTTACTGATACTGACTATGAGAACTAATAAATGAATGTTTATCATGATAATATGGATGATAACTTTTACTGCTTATTTACTGATCAATTATTAGCTAATAACTCTTATTAGACTTACATTGTACATGCAACAAGATGCATTAAACTAATTCATTTTATTAGAGAATACGTTATTAGTTAATCAATTTAATATCTAATAAACTGATATGCAACAGTTTATTTGTATTAGCCAATAATTTTTAAAGCAATTGACCCAGAATTTTTAGAATGTAAATAGGTTTAAACTTTTAAAATTTTTAAATCAGTAATGTCATGCATGACAACATAACTTAAGAGCCAATTCAAGCTCGTCAAGAGAGAGTGGCAGACGTTGCCCAAGAGCAACAACAGGCAAACCACTCTGCGAAGCTCAGCTCACCATATCTTGGAAAGCGATATCACCAGCGCAAATACAAAAACTGCCCCCGAAATGGGGTCCAAATGGGTTCCAACGGGATACGTTGTATATCAGTGTTCTAGGTGTGATGGAGCCTCAGCTACGGGGGCTATGCGGACGAGCACGCCCGGACCATTTTTAATATCTTTAAATATATTATTTATATTATGAATGACTCCATTTATAAAAAAACTTTATTTTTTTGGGGAAAATTTTACCGGACATTTTTCTGTCCATTTCAATCTTGGCTGTAGTCTAGAAAGGATTTTATCAATTTAAAGGGTTTCATATTTATTAAAAATATTATCTTCAAAATTTTAATTTCCCAAAAAAAGTTTGCACTGAAGTGATACAAAGTACTATTATGAAATAACAAAAAAAAATATTTTTGAAATTAGCGCTTGAAAATTGGCTTTAATATATTTAAACAAAATGGAATACCTTATATGCGGTTCAGTTTGTTTAATGTATGCTTTTAAAATTAAAAAAATAGATTGTTTGATAACTGAATTGTGATATATAGGAATATAGAATAGCCTACTATTAATAATGTGATTTACAAATGTGAACTTCAAAATAAATGTTTTTCCTTTGAAACAATGTTTTTTAAACCGTTAATAATTATTTGAATTTTTGTCCATTGTATATATTATGTAGGAACTCACAAAAATATACTCCATGGTTGACTCTTTTTTGGTGATGAATTTATCGACACAACAATTGGATTTTCTATTAATGGAAACAGAAACTGTATTTTGTCAGCTCGTCCTTTGCTTAATGTGAAGTAGCTTACACCAATATCGCTTCTCTGGAAAAATGGAAAAACAAAAATATTTAAATAAATAAAATAAATAAATTAACAATCTATATTTTAACCAAAAAAATCTATAAATGTATAACCGTAATAAATATCTCGATATAATGATCTATAAGGAACAGATCATTAAAGATAATGTATTATGTGAAATACTTTTATATTGATATACATATATATACATATGTATATGTATATATACTCTTTGTAAACTTTATAATGAGTTGTTCTAAATTGATATTTACTAAATTACCAATTAAAATGAGGTTACGCTAATATTATGATAATCGATATGTCAGATACGATATTAAAAATCGACAATGACATCCGTTATCGATTTTTGTTCAGCGTGCCGATTGCTCTTATCCAATAGGCTAATGCTATTCTGGAAAACTCCTATAATTTCTATAGTTGCCTTCTTTTTTTATTACTAGCCTATATGTCGTAAATATCAATGAAATATATTTTTTTGTTGTAAAATTAACCAGAACGATTTTTTTAAACATTTAAAGTTTTAAAATATATTTATAAATAATCTTGACATTGTTAGTGCAACTTTTCTAATATAATTACAAATATGTCACTTGTATATGCTCATTAAAACCTATAAATCTCAAAAATATATGTACATTGAGTTGTAAATTTGTTAAAATTAAATTGGGCTATTTGCATTTCATTAATTCAAATGGATCTTTAAAAATAGTGTGTGAACGATTCGAAACCATTCCATTTCCTGTTTTAAAATAGTGTCCAGCGTTGTCAAAATATGTTGGTTATTTAAAATCAGTCAAACATAATCTGCTGATACCCCTCGTTGCAGTTCTCCAACGCATCCCGAATAAAAGTTGCTTCCAGCAATTTCTCCTCCAAATTCTCCATCAGGTGCAGCGCTAATCAGGGGTCTAAATAACAGAGAAAATGTTGTTTTAGATGTGCGCAATCAATACTACTTTCCTGATGTTGATAAAAACTTTTATCTCTGGGGGGAGTACAGGGGACCCTGTGGAAATTGTTTTTCCATGGAAATTTTAATTGGTAATTGGGTAAGCTGTTCTCCCTATTCATTTCTCTGTCTTTTAATTACGATCTGTGCATTTGTACATTAATATACTTGTATTATTTCAATTGTTGTATTGTATTTATAATGTCAGTCTAATCCTATATTTATTAAAATTTAAATGGACAAATTGTGTAGTTTTGTTTACTACCCTAACTATTATTACATTATATTTAATTAAAGATGTATTGTTATTTGTAAAGACTACTAATTTTAAATTAATAATCCAATAATAATATGTTACATATTTTGAAATATTATAAATGCTAACAATATGTTTTATAAATAAATTTCAACAATTTCTAAATATAAAATCATACTTTTGATGTAAAGTTACGCAAATGACTATGGAACTAATGTATTTCAAAATAGATCATAAATAAAGTGATACTTAATTCGTACTTATGTGAGTATGTACTACAACATAATAGCATTAATATAAAATGCTGTGCATTTCATTTATAATAATTGTTTTTTGTTATAACAGATATAATTATACATTTTTAAATCAATAATACGTTTTACTGGAACACTTTAAACTATAAATCAACATGATTACAACAGCAGGCATTGTAAATTATTTCAATTATTGTCTCACGTAAAATTTAATTGTTGAACTAGATTTGAAATGAGTTCCACCATCAGCCCGGAGACTTGGTCCAATGTTCTGTTGATCAACGGGCCTCCGTCCTTAGTCCATATCAACAACTCGACCTAGACAAGTCATATTGAGTACAGTTATTATTGTTGGAAACTGTTTCATAAGCTGCAGTAATACAAGGTCTATAAATGCATAGAATGATTATTTTGTGATAATAACGCCGTGAAAGAACTAAAAGTAAGTAAATGTATCATCGTAAAATAAGCAGAAAATTGGCATTTATATACTATAATAATTTATAATATACTAAATATTATTGATTAAAAAAATAATGTGTGGCACGACGCAATCAATAAAAAAAAAACTTTCCAGAGTAATAAGAATTACATTTTTGTATTTGAATAAATCTTATATTTGTTTGGGTGTATCAACATATCAATAGCATCAATAAGTATGAACTAAACTGTCGACGATTGTCTTATAATGGCGACTTCAAATTTTTACTTCTATGAACTAGGTTTTAAATTTTTTCAGATAAAAATTATTCTATAATTGAACCGATTTGATGTCAAAGGCTGAAGTTTCCAATAAGTAGTTTCTCAGGATGGAGTTTCCAATGAGTAGTTTCTCAGGATGGAGTTTCCAATGAGTAGTTTCTCAGGATGGAGTTTCCAATGAGTAGTTTCTCAGGAATTATATAAAAAAAAAATATATAATATATATATTTATAATAATGGGAGCATAAATAATATATTGATTTTTCGTTTTAGTCTTAAGTCCAATAATATCATATAATATATTTGCATCACATTTTCCCGTGATAATATATTATTTACTTATAACATGAAATAAATGTAATATATACAGCTATAAAAAAGTTATTACCATTGGAATTATAGAAATTTTCCATAAATAATAACATAGGAATGTCAAAAATATTATATGTTTTAATACAAAAATTTTCCAAAAGATCAAATGTCGCATATTTTCAAGCATGTAGTAATTTTTTTTTTTTTGAATAATAATTGATACTTTGGGTAATTTTGTTTATCTCAAAATTCCTAAATTTTGATTTTCTAATACCAAAAAAAATGTTGTCGTCACAAAATCTGTCCAAAGGGGCGGGATTTCCCTCCACCCCCCCTCCTTTTTTTCTATGAAAGTCAGTGGGAGGGGATATGTAAAAGCGAAATAAATAATGGAGGGGTGAGGAAAAAAGAAAAAATAGAAAAAATAATGGTGTGAGCGCTGGAAAAAGATAAAAAAAGGGAGGGGAGGCTCAAATAGGAATTCCCCCCTTGAAAAAACTGCTGGTCAGGTTTGCTCGTCTCTATTCGTTTTTTGTATACATACCAGTGGTGAACATATTCTCAAGGGTTTGCCATTCCAACCGGTGAATGTATTTTGAAACACAAGTCCTGGTTTCCGTAAGTCAGGTGCTAATTCTAGTCCTTTACTTGAGTTCCACAAAGCAACCTGCTTCCACTTGGTGACTGTTCCTGTTATTCCGACATTATCACTGTTTGTCTCAGTGGACCAAATGTCTATTTGTTTTGATTTAAAGTCCTTGATATTAGGCTGAAAATAATTGTAAGAAATTTTACTTTTGTATATTGGAAAAATTTTGCATCTAAAACATATATCATCCTATGGGCAAATGTACATTTGCATGTATTAAATTAGCATTACTGATACTGTTAAAAATCTACAATAAAATAAAATAAATGTTTTGAAGGATTTGTTAGTTTTAGCATTTATATATATAAATATGAATAGGTATTCAGAATTAACTAATATTTGTAAAAGTATAGTAAATAAAAAAAGATGTTCAATAATTCTATAAAGTGTAAGCAAACAATTTGATAGGCGCACTTATGAATTTTCTATGGAGGGGGGTACAACTTGGTATCTTACATGTATCTTAACAGTATCTTGAACGTATCTTAACAGTATCTTAACAGTATCTTAATCTTTTACCTAAATCATACCAAAACAGTAAAAAGTTGTATCCATATCATAAGAAAAAATCCTAAATATTGGTAAAAAATAGACACTTACCAACCATTTGAAAATCTTACTGAGATCTGATAAAGAATAATATATTACACCACGAGAGAGAAATGATTTTTTTTACCATGAGTTGATATATTATTCTGAGGCCAAAATGAAGAACAAGAAAAACATGTTTGAAAAGCTTTCGTAAAGTCGTGACTGCACATTTGTTCTTGAATCAATTTGATTTGGATTATGAGCGGTATTAAACAGGGCTATTTAATATATTTATTTTACATAATTCAATATATGTATATTAGTTATAAGGAATTTGGGAATTTTCGCAACTAATTTAGGAATATATACTCACATTGGCCTGGTTTTCAATATACAAAATAGATTAAATCAACATTTTATATAATTGCAAATATATAATAATGGGATTAATATATTTCTATTTTATATACTTTTTTGTATCTTATTAAATTTATATTTTATCAATATTTTGAATTCCGAAAATAAAGAATGATTAAAATCAAGTTTAATTATAAATAGTTGTGAAATAAATAGTCGTTAACAATTATTATCTTTTAGATAACAGTTGAGCTACAGGGTTACTCTTTTATTAAATATTTCGTGATTTATTTATATTCTAATTTAGAAGAGAGAAAACATCTGAAGATTGTGAGCAAAGCATAATTACAAGTAAATCAATAAGCTTTCGCAGGTATTTATGTATAATTAGATTATATTGACAAAATGCTTTTTTATCTATAATTTGCCAATCAAAATAAGTGAAAATGTGAAAAATGTGTCTTAACTATTATATTAGTGACGAAAAAGTATTTCATTTAAAAAAGCGTTCAGAAAAACATTTTAAAATTTTAAAAAATTAAAAAGTTTATAAAATCATTTAAAAAAGCGTTGAGAAAAACGTTATCAAATTTTAAAAATGGTAAAGTTTTAAAATTCATTCAAAAAAACGTTGAGAAAAACTTAATAAAATTTTAAAAAAGTGAAATTTAAAAATTCATTCAAAAGAGCGTTGAAAAATACTTTATCAAATTAAAAATAAGGTTAAGTTTTAAATTCATTTAAAAAAGCGTTAATCAAATTTTAAAAAAAAGTAAAGTTTCAATTCACTGGTAAGGAATGGGATGGTTGGGGGTGTCTTACGAGTCTATATCGCTATGGTTTACAATTACTAACTATAGAAAATGAAATTAAATTTGCCAAATTATTAATTTTAAATGTTAAATGTCACTTATTTTTAATTTAATAATTATGAATAGTATGTTTGCAGTATTATTGACCAGTTTTATAAAAAAAATTATTCATGATATTAATAATAGTGACTATGATAAAAATAAAGACAAGTAATGGTCACTTGCGAGGAATGCAAAAGAAACACCATAATAAAAGTAGATCATTCTCTTAATACGGGTCATTCTCCTGGTTTTAAAAACGCTTCCCTAAATTTTAAATGTAATTCTACAAAATGTAAAAAAATATTTGAATCTGCTTTTATCCCTGTAAACAAACACAATGTTGTAAACTCCTTATAATTCTCTTCCATAACATTAATCATTATTTTTTCCACATTCTGTAATAATCATTTTAATTTTTTTCAATCTGTGATATCCATTGTTTTTATACATTATTTTGTATTTTACATGTTTGTAATTTTGGGGTAATTTTATTTGTATAATATGTCTAGACTTTATCGATTTTGTTTTTGCACCTCTCACGTGTTTATGTTTCTGTTAGCCTATGATTGGCTGACGATTTTTCAAATATAATTTTTAATCTAATAATGATATGTCTAACAATTTTTGTAATTTTTAACACCATGAATATGCCTTCTTGATGAAGAGTGAAATCTTGATTTTTTTATAAATTGTAATAAAACTGTTACTTTTATGGGGGTTTTTCTTTTTAAATAATGACTATGTTTTTCTAAATCTTACTAAAATTTCTAAAAGCTATACAAAAATTTTGGCTGTGGCGTTCAGAAATGTCTGCATATTAAATTTGATCAGTTTTAGTAAATTAAAACATGTTATTCAATTCTTCAACACCACCACAAAACAAATCAAAATAACAAAAGAAGAACCAGAAATGATCAAAGTGACTGTCAAATAATACGAACAAAATCTTATAATAAAATCAGGATGTTTAAAGGGAAATCAATTAACCATGATTAAACTCCAGAAAGGTCAAACAAAAGAAATGAGTTATCATCAAACCACAAATATTATTTTTATAAAAAAAATTACTGTCCAAACATAGCTTGTACTCTATGTAAAAAAGGCCTGGAGTGATAAGATGGCAAGTCAAACCTGTGGATTTATGTGGATCCAAAAAAGCAGAAGAATAATTGGGGACAGGCCGGATCATAAGGAAAGCACGTGTAACAACTTATATTTATAATAAAAAAGGGAAGACAAAATGACTAAACAACGGTGCGGGACTTTATCGGTTTATGTGAGCACAACCTCCACTATTCCTCTAGTTTAACACCTAATTAATTAATTTGTAAAACAAAACATAAAGGTAGTAGTAGAATTGAAAAAGTTTGAATTGGATTTACATTTCATTAAGTTATAAGAAGGCCATTTTGAACATGTAAGATTATGGCGGGAGTAGTAGGGAACATTATGGCGGGGCATTGAACCTCCTTTAATTTATGTCTATAGCACAGTTAAGATTTGTTTTCACATTATAGAGATAACATTTTGAATATAGATAGTACAATTAGTGACTTCAGAATGACCATACCGGGTAACGGGAGAACACAACAACATAGACGTTTCCGTGAGCTGTTTGGGAGCTGTTGATGTTCCCATCGATGTTCCATTTTTGAAAGTAAGATTAATTATTATCAGATTGAACGAAGTTATTTTGCAGCTCAAAATTCAGATGCTATCAATTATTTTGTGAAATTGGAGTTTCCTATTAGGAGATATATATATATATTTAACCGGTCATGAATGGTATAAGGTCTTTTTTCGTGGTCAAATACAGTATATTGCGAATTCATATCTATAGGGACCTGGGATAGCCTTTTCATGAATGTGTTATTAGAAATCTTGTTATCGAAATCAGTGCTATCGTTAATATAAAACAGTCGCATGATGCAGTAATAGGACGTATAAAAATGATATTCTCGTAGATGTGATATAATTTCAGTTCCAAATTTGTCATACTAAACAATGGGGCGTGCTGAATGAAGTGTTCATTAAAGTTTTGAGATATCTTTTACAAATCGTAAAATAGAGAAATTCAATAATATTTCATATTTTTATAGACGTCTATCTATTAAAACTATAAAAAAATTATTAAAATTATTATTATAAATATTATAATTATTATTATATAAAATTATTATTATTATTAAAACTTTTAAAAACTATTTTTACAATTAAAACTTCAAAGAAAACAAAGAAGCTGAATATATATTTCCAGAGCCACCATTCAAAGAAGACAATCATCTTAGATAAAAACTCATTACACACCCAACTATAACAAATATGCAATCGGCCAAAATGTATCGCTTGTGCATTCTTCACAGAAAACACAAGTTATGCTATAGTGATATTGGAACGAACTAATTACTTAAATGAGCCAAAATATAAAAAAAGTGTTGATTATTCTCGCTAGCGCCAATCCTGACAAATGTTATGAATATTTATATATGACCCGATAAAAGAAAGGACATCCTAACTATATAAATAAAAGGCACAATATGTTAACCAAATGCTTCTACAAAACTTAGCTTGACTATTGAATTTTGTATTGGCTGTTTTTTTTAAAGTATTTTTAAATTTAATTTTGTAGACATTTTCTATATAACATGCTTGCATTTCTGATATTTATTATTTTAAAATTTGTTTACTATTTTGTTCGACATTAGTTAGCAAAAGTGATATTATGCTATAGTATTGATAAAGAGCTGCATCTGCCGGAAAGTGCGTTTGAACTCTACTAAAGTGTATGTTCTAAACATGATAGGCAAAACGGAAACCATTTTCTATGAAGTATATCATGCTACTTTATACATCATATAGAATTTTATAAAATCGTTTATTTTACAACACAAAACCATCACAAATAATACCTGAAAGGTGTTCAAGTTGTTCATTATTAAAGCCGATAGGTTTCTTCGAGATATCTCGCTGGTACACAACTTTCCGCTAACCATGGAATTAATTTCGGATTGCTCTAGAGAGCGAATCGATCGTCGTAGTTCTTGTACCCCCTGGACCAAGCCAAGGGTGAATGTCTGGAAGGTATACTAGCAGTATAAGTATTGTACAATATAACGCATTATTATGCAGTATTATTCTTTATAAATATTCAATATTATACATTTTTATGCGTTTTTATTCAATATCATTCAATTGTATGCTACTTTATGCAATATTAAGAATTACAATGCAATATTATATATTATCATGAAGCATAATACATTATTATGTAATATTGTATACTATTATACATTAATATTCAATGCATTGTATGCAATATTATGCATTATTGTGCAATATTATGCATTATTGTGCAATATTATGCATTATTATTTAATATTTTGCAATATTATGCAATATTATGCATTATTATGCAATATTATGCAATTATATACAATATTTGGCAATATTATGTAAAATTAAGCAATATTCTGCATTAGTGTGATATTTGCTTTACCTTATGCGTTTATTAAAATTATGTTTTTACCTATCGATTTGGACGTGAATAGCTAAAAAGTGTAATTATCCAACTGTGACTCACCATGTTAAGTTCTAAGTGAGTCCTGAACGAAAGTATATATTTTTAGACCATTCATGTATGTATTGTAGATATGCTTCACTTTCATTTTTTGTTATATAACATAAATATTTAAAATATAATAACTATTTACTGTAAATTCTGGTCAGATTTTGGTTAAAGTTATCTGTTAGATATTTGTGGTCATTGAAAGCATTGAAAGCAGTACGAAGTACTGTAAGACGCTACCGTTATATATTAATAAATAAGGCGTAAAATAAAAAATAATTAAACGCCCACCTTATTGTATTGAATCAGGCGTATATTGTTATTTAATTTTCTGGTACAACAATTGTATAAATTTGAATTTCTAACAGCAATTATTTGAAAAATCTATATGAAAAAATCGTGCGACAATGTAGG
>JAUZND010062896.1:0-17962 GCA_034780555.1 Coelogynopora nodosa | reverse complement strand
TTAGAAGTGCTTTAATAAAAAATAAAGCTTTCTAACACATGTATACCTGTTACAATTCATTATATGTCTAAGTGACAATGAATTCTGGGACACCCTCCATAGTTTTTCCATTTTTCCTTCACCCCTGACTTATAAATTATCAACTTTTGAACAGTTTTATACGAATCCATGTTTGGAGTGTACCCCAACTAAATTTGACTAAACCCAACTAAACTTTTGATAATATTTTTATATAAATGATATGGTAAATAATTGTACATTACAATACAAATACATAATTAATACCAATAATCACTGACACTATATAATACTATACTATACTTCTATTAAATATATTATAAAATAATAGTTACAAAAACAAGTATATATTTTCAATTTTTCCAAAAATGAATTTTTGAAATAAATTTGTAGTGTCAATCAATACACTTTTGTTGCAAATTCATAGTGCATTTAGTAGAGTGAACATAATGTGTTACAGGTTGCTATGTGTATAAAATATCGTTAAAAACGTATTATTAATATAACATGTAAATCAAAGAAAAACATTGATAACATATTTTTAAGACGTTTTTTAGATATTTTAAATCAAATTAGCTGATTGAAGCACTTTATTAGAGCATCTTTAGCCAGTGACTGACAACGAAATAGTTTTTTAAGTTCTAAAATAATTTACAATTGTTGAACAGGTACATATGGTAAACTTTTAAAAACTTTTCCGATCTTCAGGGGATGTCAGAAATGTCATCATCCAATATTAAATATTTTGTATGTAAAATATTATATTTTGTTAGCCAAATTGACGTATACTTTGGAAATAATTATTTCATGTAATCAGTCATGTTCTAAATATGAATATATTAACACAATAATATATTTTAATTTAAATTATGATCAATCAGCCTGCGTAGATTCCATATAGAAATGATCAAGATCTAAAAAACACCGTCCCCAAAAGTATATAATTTTTATTGATTGAATGCTGTCTCGTTTTGCATTACTGCACAAATCAGACTATACATCGTGTAGGTTCTTTAAAAGATATTTAACAAATTTTATACACATATATGATGGAATATACAATAGTGGACAATAGTTCCAAATTCGAAGTGTCCACTTTAGTTAAACCTGAAGTGGGAATTTTGTAACATTTTCTTAAAACAAGATTTTAAAAGACTTCTAATTTTTTTGTAATATTCAAAATAAATTATAAATATTTTTAATTGTGATTATCGCCATTTTATTATTGAATTATATACCATTATCAACGATGAACAGTACATAATTTGCATCGATTTACTCCGTAGATGGTGTTAACCAGTGGCTGCCTTAGAATCCTTTTTAGAGCACCCTTCGTCACTGACTTGCGCAAGAGTGTAGTAAAACAGTTGTTTAGAGGCCTGCAAGGTGTTGGCTCGATTAGTAACGGACCTGTCAGATTGTTTTTGCACATTTTATTATAGTGATTGACTTAAAAGTACTACTCTCAGTAGAATGTTGTATATCACTTTAATAAAATAATATTGTGTAAAAAAATTAAAAAACAACTAATACCACTTTTTTTTTTGATGCAGCCGGAAAAACCACCCATTACGAAAAACTTCAAACTGGTCGCACGGTTATTGTTGCACTGAAACGTCAAAACAATAATAACATTCTATTTGGTAAATATAACAACTTTCGATATGAAAATAACTTCCTACGCTTTGATAATTTCTTGACCAATTTACAAACCTCTGATGTCAACATCTTTAATGCAAATAGAGATCAAATTTATAACGAACACTTGTGCTGGTTTACATCAAAGTCTAAAGACATGAAAACTTTATTATTTTTGAGATCTCCTCAATCTGTAATTATTAACGGAATGTCGGCTTTCGGTGGAGAAAATCCTTTTTCAGAAGTAATTGCATTTTGTATTGACTGTTAAAGTATATGTACATTTAAAAGTAATGTATACATAAATATTGATGCATTGTGACATTGACAATATGATTGATCGCAATTAAAAAAAATGATTTAATAGGTATTAATGTTTTCTTTTTATGATGTACATGTTGATGTATTTGGTATGTGCCCAATATTCTTTTAGAATATTGAATTTGATTAACACAAAGCAAAGATCTACATTTCGAAAGCTATCAAAAACGACATTAATCATTTAAGGTTCCATTCGTTATTTAAATAAATATATTGACAATCTTTGTTTAAATAGATAATTTTAACAATATCATGCAAATATTAATTCTTCTTTCTGATAGTAAATTCAATAAAGCGATAATTTTAAATTAAATAATATTTAGACATTATAAAAAAATTGCATATAAGTATAAGGCTCTACAACAACCTACAGAAGGCGTCCAAAATCGTCCAAAGTCGTCGACTTCGGTTCATTGGTCAATGCATTCGCAGTTCGCAACAAGCTGCAAAACTGATACTATGGAGAAGGCCACAGATTCATGAAAATAGGACAAGGCAATCGCTCCAGCTACGTCGAGTCTGTCAAAGATCAATTCCCCGATCTGACAATTTCCGAACTTAAGACCGCAGCAATGGACCGCACACATGAAGATAACTATGTGATATAAACTAACTCCTTTGCCGTTTTTTCTATTTAACCTATGTCCCATCCTTACTGTACAAACGTATGGCTTTTCAGGAAAATGTATTGCTCTTATGTTAATTATCAGTCATAAAATAATTGTTATTTGTTGCATGTGCTGTAGTGGTTCTCAGTTATTGTTATTATTTTCAATAAACTGATTATGATGATAATGATAATAATGATGAAGAAGAAGAATAACAGTTGTTAACAAACAACTATCTAGGTTGTAACAAACAAACACCTAAAATAGTGTTTTGAACGAAATAGAAAATAATTACTGTTACACGTAATCTTGAACTATCGAAACAATAATACAATGTATATGAGTACAATTCGAAACGTTAAACACTTGAAAGAATATATATTGTAAAGTGGTTATGATTTAGTCAAACGCAATCACGTTAAACCTACATTTTCTATATAGACCATGCATATAAGCTGTAAGCCTTACAAAGATAATTTAAATTACCAGTGGTACTAAAGTTTCATGATGATATAGTCATGGGTTTCTAAAAATACAATCTATAAAGTTTTAACAGCCATCCTTAATACTTTCATATAATAAATTCTAACATTCTATTTAACATTGAATCTAAAAAATCATTCATATATTGTATATAACCAAACTCTCTCACAGTCCTCACTACAAACAACTTCATTCAAGCATTCCTCTCCTTATAAATTTCAGGATATACATCACATAACATAAATTTCATGAAAAATAAATATAAGACAATTACAATCATATACGGAAATACACATAAGAAAACCACCTAGTAAACGTTTACTAAACATCTCATGAAAATAGCTATTTATTCAAACTTATAGACCACTGTGAATCACAAAGAAATTCTACAAAAACTAAAATTTAGCAAAAATATAGCCTACTATGCTAAAATAATTCTACATTAACTTTGAAATATCCAGACAAGTTAAAAATGTTATTGAAAAGTCAGGTTTCACTGCCTATTAACTTTATGTACAGTACCTGGCTAACCATTTAAAACATCACCAACAAAAACAACAAAAACAACGCAAATACATCTAACACCACCAAATTTGTCCAGCAAAAGTACAATCACTTGTACAATTTGCAATTCTATCTACATTAAACAAATCATTTATTTTACGTAACAATATTATATGTGTTTGGCTACGCATGTAACTATTTAATTGCTACTAACTAAATCCTACCAATATTTTTATTGATTCTGTATACTCTTTAGATGTTTTGTATTATAGTAGATTGATTATATTAATACTAGTTGTAACATTATCTGTTTATTATACGCCTACCATTTATATGGATAAGTTATAGGATTGGTAGAGCCTTGGTTATACGTCTTTTGTTCACTTCAATTTACTAAACATAGAATTAACGAATATGGATACAATGCACTAACCAAACCGTCTGGATTTTGATCCTCATACAGATAACACAGCTGAAAAGAAATGGCTACATTGGCTAAAAACATTCTCAAACTGGATGGCTTCGGTTGGTTAAAATACTGACAAATACTGACTATAAACGACAATTGTTTCTTTTGGGGAAAACGAAGACACCTTCGCTCCCAATGACCTGCTTAGAATGTGATATGCACCTGGTGTTCAAAAAAAGGACATTATGCGAAAGTGTCTATCTATATCGAGAACTAAAACCGTAGCATCGACCAACACTACTATCCTTGCCTCTTTACCTACTTCAGAAGAATTGAAGAAAGCTTTAGTGAAGGTAAGTATAAAAAATCCAATTTTAAATGTACTCATAGATACTAGAAGCACCAATAGTTTTGTCAGTCGAGCTGTTGCTAATTCTCTTGGGACTAAAAGTGTTTGACATCGAAGGTAATGTATCAATGGCTTCTAATACTACTGTCCCGATTGTCGGTGTTTGTTATGCTAATATGATTGTAGCTAATCATAAATACAAAAATATTCTTCTAACCGAAGTGAATGATCTCTGTACCAACTTAATTATTAGGCATAATGCTCACAACTTGCATCAATATCTGGAAATTCCTTTTGATGGAAGTAGACCCCCTTTAAAAATATGTAAAGTAGCTGTGGCTAATGTGCCATCTGACGATCTATTTGCAAACCTCCAATCTGACTGCAAACCAATAGCTATGAAGTCAAGGCGCAAGTATATACTGAAAATTATTAAAAATTTATCACAGGAGAAATTGATTCTCTTCTTAAAGAGGGTGTAATAGAACCTAGTAATCCACCCTGGAGGGCTCAGGTTCGATAATAACTATAAATGAACGATATAAAAAAATACTCGTAGTAAACTATTCTCAGACAATAAATCAATATACACTACTCGATGCATACCCGCTCCATAACTTAAATGCTATTGTGAAAAAAATAGTATGGTATAACTTATTTACCAAATTAGACCTTCAGAGTGCTTATCATCAGGTGGAGATCAAAGAGCATGAACGGAAGTACACAGCCTTTAAAGCCAACGGACAACTTTATCAATTCTGCAGGATTCTTTTCGGGGTTAACGAATTTAGTATCTTGCTTCCAAAGAGTGATCGATAGAATTATAAATACCGAAAATACATCAGGTACTTTTGCTTATATCGATGATATCACCATAGGAGGAAGAGATCAGGCCGAACATGATCAAGATTTAGACAAATTCCTTCAAGTCGTTGAAAAGGACAATTTGACTCTGAACATAAACAAATGTGTATTTTCCATTAACTGGATAAATCTACATGGCTTTACTATTAATTGACACTGGAACATTACGACCTGATTCGGAGAGAACCAGACCTCTAGTAGAGCTACCGGTTCCTGATAATGTAAAGCCCTTAAAAGAGCTGTTGGACTGGTAATATTATTCAAACTGGATACCTATTCTCCGAGAAGAAAAGATCTCTTTCCCAGGCAAAACGTTTCCTATGACTTCAGAAAATAAAAAAGCCTTCGAAACTTTAAAGCAAGTTATTTCCGACTTCATTATAGCTGCTATTGCCAACGAGATACCCTTCACAGTGGAAACTGACGCCTCTGAGCACTCGATTGCAGCTACTCTCAACCCAGCAGAGCGACCTGTTACTTTTTATTCGAGACCTCCGCCCGATTAAAAAAATCGCCACGCATCTACTGAAAAGTAAGTTTATACCATCGTTGAGGCAGTAACTAAATGGTGCCATTTTCTTCTTGGCAAATATTTTAGGATTGTCACTGATCAGAGATCAATAGCCTTCATGTATTCCACCAATCCTCGCAAAATCAAAAATGAGAAGATTAATAGGCGGAGATTGGAACTTTCTTGTTTCAGCTTTGAGATTGTATATCGCGAAAGAAAATAAAATGCTGCAGTTGATGCTCTTTTTCGTGTTAGTTGTTTCATGTATTCTCTACAACATTTGAAACAAACTCATAACGCTCTGTGTCATCCTGAGGTCACAAGAATGATACACTATACGTACGTTCAAAAAATCTAACCTACTCTAATGAAGAAATACAGAAAATGACTGCAACTTGTGCGTGACGATTGTTCTGAGATAAAACCCAACTATTTAAAATCTCTAGAAACCCCATTGATCAAAGCTACCCAACCTTTTGAAATAATAAATATCGACTTTAAGGCGCCTATACCATCGAAATCGCCTAATAAGTACATCTTAACTAATGTAGATGAATTCAGCAGGTTTTCCCTTGCTATTACTTGCATCGATCTTAGTACCGTCACGGTTTTCAACTCATTGCAATAAATATTTGCTATATTTGGTCTACCGTCATATGTACATAGTGATGGGGGAACGTCCTTTTATGTCAGAAGAATTGCGAAAATTGTCCATCTTCGTGGGATTGCTACTAGTCGTACGACAGCATATAATCCCCAGAGTAACAGCCTGGTCGAAAGATACAAGTTATAGTTTAATAGGAGACAGTGATTCCTGACGCCCTTCACTCCATCAGATCACTTTCATGCACTTCAACGAATTGTACTCCCCATGGAAGAATGTTTATGCACCAGAGAAAATCATCAAATGGAACTTCTATACCGACTTGGTTAGCTGGCCCTAAGAAGTACTATTGAAAAGACAAGTCCAGCAATCAAAGTATGATCCTCTAGTAGACAAAGTACAACTTTTGGAGGCTAATCCTAACTGTGCACATGTTCGCTTTCACGACGGACGAGAAACAACGGTATCTACAAAACACCTTTCTCCTCCTGGTTTTCAACCCAGCTTTGTCGTAACGCAAGAATATGAAGTAGCTTCTCCTAACTCTATAATTCCTAATGCTGAAATAGAAAACGATACTACTGATATCGATCACCCTGAAACTGAACCTCAACCTCAGCTTCGACGTTCTACTCGTACTCGTTGTTATCCTCGTAGATACATTGACAAATATTCGAATAGAAAATAAGTGGGGAAGAATGTGATGAACTATTTTTTAGAAGATAGCTGTACTGTTATATTACCTAACAATATTATATGTGTTTTTCTACGCATGTAACTATTTAATTGCTGCTCACTAAATCCTCCTAATATTATTATTGATTCTGTATGCTCTTTAAATGTTTTGTATAGTAGATCATATGTTTGTTAATACTTATTGTAACATTATCTGTTCACTATACGCCTACCATTCATATGGATAAGTTCTATGTTTAGTAGAGCCTCAATTTGGCTATACCCCTACTTCTTTTGTTCACTTCATCCGTTTTATGTATTTCTCAATTGTTTGTGGAGAGAATGCTGTATTTATTTATTCATCCATAGATGGCCAACTATTTTATCACATTGTTATTACATTTTTTATTATCACGTCAAACCTCTCTGGAACTATTCCTCAAATCAAGTATATTTGTATATAAGAGGTTGCTTTACCAAGTAAGTATACTATTTATTAATATTAAGTAAACAGTTTGTAACGTCTATAGGATTTCTTAATAGAGGGGGAGCGTTTGTATTACGAATGCGATATCACACCTATATTGGACCCACTCGATTGGGAAGGCATTAATTAACATTGCTTGAATTAGTGTATAATGGGGCTCCTCTTGATAGAGATGTTCTTAATTTTACGTTTATTATGGAGTTCATTTTGGCCATTCTAAACATAGCTGGTTTCAATCATTTTGCATTTACTAACCACAACTTTTAAAATAATATAATATGTTATACTTAATTTATTCATTTCAACCAAGTGTGTTCTCCCCCTTTGAATACGCCTTTTATATCTGAGTAACGATATCTTAGTAAAAATAGTCTAAGCTTTAGAACCTGAATACATTTATTTGTAAAGGAAACATTTATGTGCCATTCA
Organism: Coelogynopora nodosa; assembly: GCA_034780555.1. Taxonomy (NCBI): domain Eukaryota; kingdom Metazoa; phylum Platyhelminthes; order Proseriata; family Coelogynoporidae; genus Coelogynopora; species Coelogynopora nodosa. Next base: position 10,062 of record JAUZND010062896.1, on the reverse strand, counting down.
GAAATTGATTGATATCTACAAAGTAAATTAATTAATCTTTAAGTAATCATTACAAAACTTTAATTAAATGTTTTACTGTCTAATAATCGAACATGTCGGTATAGCAGGGACGCGAAGAAAGGGGTGGAGCACAATTCCCTTATCTTTTTGAAAATGTATGCAATTAAGTTTTATCAATATCAGTCAAAACTTTCCCTTTTTCCTTGACCAATGGGCCCACAATGACGGCCACTTATTCTATGTTCAGTAGGAGAGAATGCTCACATTATTTTCGTTAATACCTAACGATATTATTTAAGTTTATTGATATTTAATTTCGTTTATTAAAGATTCAATTAAAGATTCAATTCAAACCTTTTGGGCGATATAATATTCGTCATGTTGTATTATACGATATACATAGATATCAAAATTCGGACGATTGCCAGTCAAATTGATCGTATATATAGAGCAGACATATTTTTTACTGGTAGACAACAATAGTGTGTAAAGAATATTATCTCATTTGACTGGTAGACAACAATTAGCACGTGTAAAGAATAGTATCTCCTTTGTGTGTCACACATTTTATTTTATGTATAAGACGTACGGCTGAAATACTAAAACCTATTTTATCGTACTTATTTTTAATATTATAACCAAAGTTCTAATTTATGAACACAAAATAATAGAATTTGAACACCTAATTTTAACAACTGAACGTAGTATCCATAAAATTACGAAATTAAGATATTGATGTCTTACTGCTGCTAGTTTCTTTTTGTGTTCCATATAGTAACATAGCAACTATTGTTCTACAATTATATCGTCACAATTTTAATTTAAACAGACTAAAAAGTGCTTGCAGTTTCTAAATATATTTGGTAAGTTGAATTCAAAAATGTTAAAATATTCATTTATAGCAATTTTACCAATTTTCTATCATTGAAATTTCCAATATTCATACCATAATATTCAGCAAATTCTTATTTATAGGAAAAGTAAAAGTTTGTTGTTAAATATAATTGCATTTTATGATTGTTTGATTGTTTACTATAGTATAGTTTGACAATTTTTAAATGTTGACGCCATATTTAGCCAATATCCATACACAAATAGAAACCATAAATGATATTTGTTATTTAAAAAAGTAGTTCTAACATTGTTCATTTTCTTTCATTTCTTATTGTAAATGGGACAGGCCCGGTATTAGCATAACAGTATAATATGATACCCTATAAAGTATTTTTAAACTTAAAAAGTATACATTTTGGATATTGGTATATTGAATATATTCTGGCTATTAGTCATATATTTATAAGCAGTGTCAATGTGCAATTTGTTCTGGCCAAATTTCGGCCATTTTAGATATATGAAAATAATGTCTCTCACCCTCATGGAATAATATAAATTTTTATTGCTGTTTTAGAAATATCATAGAAATTAATTATTATATAAAGGAGTGTTGCAATTTATATTGAGATTTAGTGATGATTTCGTTAACATCGTATAGAGCGACATCGCTGTGATTCATAAGTATCTTTGAATTAGTTTGGATGTCCTTTATAATTAGATTCAGCTTATATATTGATAACACTGAAAATTAATTTCAACGAATTCATTTTTAACAAAACATATTGTATAATACGGCATAAACTTCTCGCATTCAAATCTGTGCATATATAAAACAACACTTACTTAGCTGATTCAAATTGACAAAGCTTAATTTGTGTTTTACTTCCAATAGTTCGAAAAAGTTTAGAAATAAAATATCAAAAAGTTGATATAAATATAATAAAAATAGCAATATTTTGTTATATCAAAATTTATTTCCGTAATATACATACACAATTATTTGTAATATTAGGCAGATTATTAGATAATAATATATAATATATATTGTTAAGTTGGTGATAAGTAAATTAAATGAATACATTATCTATATCGAAGTAATGAATACAGTAAGCTATACTTTAGCTAAATATAATATTAATCTAGATAATAATACGGTACATAGTTACAATATAATCAACAAATTAATCACTCATGATTTGAGCATATATTGTCTTTCAATTAAACGTAATCAAAAGTTTATTTATTAATCTTGTTTCGAGATGTCTGTAAATACAAAACGACAACAATAATATCAAAGATAAAATGACTTATAACATATTTCAATTGTAAATTATATATATTAGTGTAATCTACGTGACACAGTCGTATTATCGAAGTTCCCATGTGTCGAATCCATTTAAGATAAATCTAAATTGGAAAAAAGGGCAAGGGAGAAACACATGTAAATTTGTTATTAGTATAAGGAAACACCCTTGCAATATTAAAAAAATGTACAAAATATAAATAATCGATATGTAACTGTAGCTGTCTCACTGTAGCTCTCCAACTGTAAGTTACAGGTAAATTATATGAAGATAAGTCGACTGTATATTTGTCTCAACCTAACGTTCCACTAATATAGAGCATAATCTAGGCTATATCTAGGCTATAATCTAGCCTATATGCTAACCAGAATAGCTAAATTGTATGGATAAGTGAATACTCATTTTATATAATATAATAAAAGTTAACAAAATTAAAATTCCAAAATTTAGTCTAAATTTTGGGTAATGTTTGTAAATATTTCATTATTTATGATATGGAACGAACGAAAAATCATTTTAAATAATTTTAATTCGAACAACTTAAAATAAACAAAAGTTGCATTGTTGAATATATTTAATGTAACACGTATATACTAACAGTATCATCAAACAAACTAACTGTCGTTTTCCGCATGAAAAGGTCAGAAAAGTTACAGTACTATTAATATATCTTTACAAAAGATTAAGCTGTACTGGCTTTTAATATGTCAATCTTTTTCGTTTGGAAAAAATTGATAGTTTTTTAAATGCCATTAGTATGTCGTTTTACGTTAAAAATTTTTTTAAAAGTAAAAGTTTCTTTGGCTTGCTTTAAATTATTTTTCTGTGAATTAGAGTGTAGATTACTAACAAACAAAAACGGTACATCCGGTTAACACATAAATGAAAATTCACCTGGTGTCTTTCTACTCGTAGACGTGGAGGAGGAGGTGTCGGGAGCGAGTATCGAGGAAATTCCCCCGCTGGCTCCAGTCAGTGACCGCGATGCGGCCACCGGCAGCTTGTTGGAGGTCCGGTCAGGTCCCGAGCAGCCGAGGTGGGCCTCATGGACCCCTGACAGAGTGGACAGGGAGATCCGATAGAGAAAGAGTGCGGCGGGGCAGCTGGCACCGCTGGTTGTACACATGGAGGAGGTGACTTGGTGGGTGATTGCTGGATTCACCAATGAACCAGAATCTAAGGGAGGGCGAGACGTGAGGATAGTATGTGCTATAAAAAATTAAATCAGTAGGTTCTGAAGTTAAAGTGAAATAAAATAAATAACGATGTTAAGCATCAAATAATAAAAATTATTTCAAAATATTGTTATTATTCAAACAACTTTTGGAAATTTCTTCGAATTAAATTAAACTATTTAGATGGTAAAACTAATTCAATATGTTAAAGTGAAATACAAGTATAGATGAAAAAATGACATATACACATATTTAATAAGATTGTATATAATATAAAATCAATATGTAATTTCACTATCTCTATTAGAGCCAGGTTTCCTTTATTTTTTTTCAAATGGCTTTATGTAATTCCCGGTCGACATAATTGTTTCTTTATCCAACAATTTAATCGAAAAATAAATATGTGGTTTGGATTGATGATGTTTCTGGGACCCCTTGATATCGTTATTTTTATACAAAAAGGTACTTCCATTGACATTTGGAATTTGAAAACATGGAGAAGAATGTCTTTCACTGTGAGGAACGGTAAAATCTATTTATACATTTATAGATTACCGTATGTCCGACTATTAAAATGTTATTCTTATTTATTGCTCACTCAATGATTTTTTAAACCAAGAAATGCCAATGTAAAAACTGCCACTAAAGATGAACACGGCCTACTGCATTCCGTCCCAGCCAATACCAATGTTACTGCAAAAGAACTGAAAAAAAGAGATTTAAGCACCTACTCCAGCGGTATTCGTGGCTCTTCGAACGGCAGAAAACCACTCAATGCTTATATCGAAGGAAAGAAGTTCAATCTTTCAATTGTAGACAACGTTTCGATTATGCTTTCACAACTGAAAAACAACAAATGTCAAATATCTCTGGAAAAACTAAGAGCCCAACCTATTTTGCACTCTCTGCGGAGATATATACATTGGTTTGCATACTCGCTTCAAATAGCATAACAGATCCTTTAAAATTTGCGAAGCTAACTCAGCAAATGGGTGAACATTACCAGAAACATCAACAGCTCACACCATTTGTTCATTTTTTCTGTGAAAATTTCAAAATTTTGTTAACAGGAAATTACATGAAAACCGTTTGATAAATAATTATTAATAGAGATTGTGGATGATAAGCTAAACCAAACATTTTGATAAGTTCAATCGAACTAACTCTCTTCAGAATTGAAGGCGTAGATGTTAATCATTCTCTTTAAAACTTTAGTTGTGAGAACACTTTTTTTTACGGCAAAGTATGCAACTGAATGGCTGCTTCGTCACTTTAAAGTTTTTAAAAAGTGGTGAACGAGTGGTTAACATTCCATTCCCAGACAATATACTCATGGCTTTAGTAAATCGATAGTGTGTCAACATCAAATTAATCACATTGTTTAGTTTAGCTTATTAACATATTTAAATTATTGATTTATATAATCTCCCATATTTCCGTCATATGACAAATCGTATTATGTTTATTTTTATCGGTTGGAATATCTTATGTATTATATAATATATGTTCAATTTGCATTATAAGTGTGTTTAAAAAATTTCTAAATGCTAAATTTAATTTTTCAATTGTGAAAATTTAATTAATATAATAGTAAGAGTAAATTAAATAAATATAATACTACGGTTATTACTAGCCTACAAAAGTTAGTAATATAGGTAAAATAAGTACAAAAATAATACAAAATAAACAGTTATACTAAACAAGTCATGCGATAATAATTGTTACTTTTCCGGAATAATAATAAACATACTTTTGCGTGAAGGCATGATCAATTCAACGGCGCCCGCAGGCATGCGCAGTCTCCTAAATATTTTATTTATCTTGCGCCCCCTCCTTAAAAATCGCATATCGCTGAATACATAGTGAATACAATTGTATGTTCCCTAAACATAACAAAATCGCGCCCCTTTTTTGCAGCGTGCCCATGCCAGCCAGATTTCTTGCGGGCGTTTGCACTTTACTAAAACAGGGAATTATAGAGAAACGAACTTAATGGGCACTACTTTTAGGATTGAATGGATAGACGTTTTACTAATTCATAATTAAGTAGAGCAGTGACCTTCATCTATGCCTTCAATCCTGAACGTTGTCATACAGAGACAATGTTAGTGTCAAAATGTACAATAGGTAGAACTTAACTAAAGTAGAACTGTAAGTAGAACAAAACTAAAATGAGTCGTAACTTCCGGCGTGGGTCAAATATTGACTATTTTACAAAAATATTCACTTTGGTTTTGTCAAAAAATAAAGGTTGACGGCAAAATTATCTTTCGATGATGTTTCATTCCCAAAGTGAATCTGCAACAATACTCGTGTTGAATAAACATAAATGTGACAGTATTACTTTGGAGAGAACATTCAACCACCATCCATTTAGGAACACTCATCTACCATCTATTCTATATCCGAAGACAAAACAGATATATTCATTAAAGCAAAAGCCTCCTCATCACACTAATTATAGTCCCATTATAAGATAAAAGATTCCATGAAAACGCGTTAATAATTTAATATATACTTGTTATTTCTCCTTTAATAATACTGCATCTCTTTTTAATGTTTAAACACATCAAATAAAAAGTAGTGTTATTTCATTAAATTTCCATCTATTTATGTAACATTTATTATCCCAAGTGGATATTAAAATTGCTTTTACGACTTGATAATTTTCTTCTACTAAATATGAGTTTGTAAATAAGCATTGATATTATATAATTCTAATTTTACTGTAAAAAAGGTTCTACTGTTTACAAAGAGATGGAGCTATTTATTTACTTGTCTACTGGATTCATATTATTATATATCCACGTTGTTTGAACAAGTTCATCTGAAATTGACTGTTACCAAATTAAATGTATAACATAAATGCATTACATATTAACTACATGATTAATATGTTTAATATGATTAATTTGATTAATATGTTTTGACATTGTCAGTTATAACAACATTGGTAAAACTTTAAATTAACTGAATTAAAAAATATTATTATTATTTATATTTATATTATTATTACAATTTTAATTAAGTAGTATTGAATTACAATATTTAAATAAAATGATACTTGTCACTATAATTAAAAAGAACTTTACAGTTGAAATATAACTAAATTATACGTACCATTTTTTTATAATATATCTTGAAAAATTTCATTAAAACATTATTTCATTATAATTTAATACATTTTAACGTTTGTTTCTGAGTACCAATGTGTTAAATATATAATAAATTTAGTTTATTTTGATAACAGTGGTACCATTTTTAATATGATTTCAAAATGGTACGAACTAAGTAATAGTGATGCTCTTATAAATCATTGGTTACATGGTTTATTATCTTTTTCTCATACATAACAACAAAGGACAAATAAGTATTAAAAAACTGGTTATGGTTAAATTATGTTTTATTGTTCTAATGTAAATTAAATTACATTTAATTTTAAATAACAGTCAAAGGTCATGTATTAAACATCAACACTCTGATATATAAAACGATGTTTATAAATTAAACAATATATACATCTTTCAGGCGAGCGAGTACTCAATATTGTAAAAACACATAAAAATGGATCAACAAAATATAAACAAGGATTACTAATTTCAAAAAATATTTGTTATGTTATATTATTTAAAAAAGATATATTAAAAATATTCCTTTACTTTCATGTTATTTCTACTCACTTTTATAAATGTTTAGTATTATAGACATACAACAAAAACACAAGAAATTGCCTGCATGTTTATATGATATAATTCGCTCATTAATAGGCGTCTTTAGTAATGTTGACTCAATTTGATTTGTAGATATACGTATAAACAAATATACTCAAGTGTATGTTATTTTGTGAACAAGATGAGTGAGCTATGATATAATACAATATGTCATATTTGGCTATGAAATCGAAGGTCAAATTGAATTAAAATATATAAATGGAAATGGAAATAAAACTGAAATGAAAGCACAATAATGAACATTATATCATTAGAACATATCATTGAACAAAATATTTAATGAAAAGATATAATATATATATATAAATTATATCAAATAATTTGTAAAGAAGTATAATGAATAACATTCTATAGCCTATCTCACCACTGCTAACTTTCTCATGTAAATTATTTGCTCTAATACCAGAATAACTAACAACATGAACAGAAACACGACGATGTTCATTTTTACTTTGCAGTAAAAATCCAGTTATATTTTTGGATTTTATAGTTTGAATATTATTCGTGTGCCTTTTGAATTAATAAATTGTTTTATTTATATTATATAATAAAGCTAAACATTATTGTATTTTAATTCTATTTATTGTATGTTTTTATATACTTTATTTTTTTTCCAACTTTTACAACCCATTAAAATATTAATAAATGAATGCCAGAATGGGTATAAACAACTTAATTGGGGTTTTACCATCTTGGAATTCTATTGTTGGAGGCGGACTGGCTACACGAGGGTGTTTCTCCAGTTGTGGATTGTGATTTTCCTTTGTTCGTTCAACAACTTCCATTCCAAGATTGTCCGCAGATGTTGTAAAAAACATGTCAACCTATAATGAGACGATATCCATAGAATCTTCAATTGGATTCACAACTGTCTGTAAAACATATTAAAACAACACGGAGAGCATTGTGCACTAACTAACTAAATAATTATATTAATAAAAATAATTAATGATAGAGTCTGATCACGTAATCAGTTTGGGCAGTATGTCTGAAGCGCTATCCTTTTGTTGCAATATAGCTATATTTAATATTTAATCATATTAAATATATTATATAGTAATATAAATAAATATATTTAAAAAATGCATAAACAAAAAACAAAGTATTGTAAATAAGCAAACAAACAAACAAATAGTTATATTATTTGTAATACTTTATATGTATTTTTATAATAATGTCAATTGACGCATTATTAATAGCATGTAGCAGTTTATTTTTAAACATATTACCAATATAGTGTTGTAATCATCACCATTATGATTGCAAAATTATCCTTTAATACGTCACAAGCAATGTCATCGACAAACAAGAATGGCCTTCGCAGACTTTACGCAAGCTTGATGAGTATTAAAATATCAGAACATTATTTAGAAAAATACTTCACACTTATAGTTCACATATATTTCACATATAGTTCACATATATTTCACATATAGTTCACATATAGTTCACATATAGTTCACATATAGTTCACATATACTTCAAATATGCTTCACATATACAGAGTTTATAAAAATGTACACTCTATTTTTTTTGTTTTACTTTTGGTTCAATTTGAGAAATGTAAATTAGCTTGCAATTAAAATTCCCAATAAAGATGAAAAGCGAAACGTCGAATCTATAATTTTAATAAACTCAGTATCCGAAGAAAAAAGTTACTGTTTGCATTTTCCATTAGAATTCTGTTAACTTTGTCTTTTATACCTTTTGTATTTTATGTGATGAGTATTGATTACAGAATAATAATCTATACATTGTAACAATTCACAATTTAATTTCGTTACTCGTTATTATTTTATAAAGTAACATATTCTTTTATTTGTCTTGTAAAAGAAAAGTATGATAAATGAAAGAAATATACATAGCAATGAAAACAACAAGTATACAATAATAATAAAAAACTATTAGCGTAAACAAAGTATGGAAAGTCACATTTCGTTTTTTTGTCAAAAGTAAATGTTAATGTGTTAGTTTAATATTTCGATAAAAACGCTAAGGTAGTTTTGCATATTGCAACCGTATTTAAATTTTTCCCAATAGTATAAACAATATTTTTAAATATTGCTCGTATAAACGTACATATAATATATAAAATATAGAGTACATTTGTACTATTCAATAGCACACAGTATATATAACATAGAACATATGACCTACATATTGCATAGAACATAAAAATATTGCAAAGTTCTAGTATTTCTAATATGGCATTCAATAATAAACCACATTTCTACAGCTCACGAGTAATTCTCTGAAGCATATTGCAATTTGAACTACATAATTTCTAGTAACAATGTCTGCGCACTAGTTTAATTAAATATTTTGCAAATATGAGACATATATATAACTATATAACTTACACGAGACGTAATTAATGAGCAATTAGGTACTGTCATTGTATGGACGAGATTCCCGTTGATGATCAGGCGAATTTCAACCGCGTTCTCGGTAAAGGCGAATACATAAGGAAATGCTATCACTGAAAAGAAAAATGTAACATATTGTTTGACGTGTATAAATGTTATATATTATTTTATATAAAATAATTGTTATTTAATATTGATTGTACACTTGGTCAATCAAGTTGCGATAGATGCATGGCTAGAGGAGAGACAATGCCTAATTGAATTATGTATACCATAACAAAGCATCATAAGAATATTACCTTATAAATGTTTTTTAATGCATATTTAGTTTGTAGTTATATTTTCCGAATTATATATTATCAATTTGTTTATAATATCAATAAAGATTAAATTAACTGTATACAATTAATTTTATTAATTGTTCATACAGATTATAACACCATTCAAAGTTTAAAAGCAATAATTTTCCAAAAGTTTTAAATGTTGTTGATGTTGTTTGATATGTCGTGATTTCTAAGTTTACTTTGTTTGTAATATTGTGATTGAAACTGATTGTCTGATTAATAATAATAATAATAATAATAATAATAATAAATAGGCTTTATTGGTAATAGACACATGTTGACAAACGCAACATTGATTTTGGGGTATA
>JAUZND010062885.1:0-17965 GCA_034780555.1 Coelogynopora nodosa | reverse complement strand
GACTCAGCTGCACAGATGCATGGACTGTACAATACCTTGCATGAACACTAAGGAATAAATTTGACGTTATCATATCAGTGTATTATAATAACGCATATATCAGTTGTATTGTGAATGATATGAGGATTAAATGGTTCAATTTCAATTATTATTTCTATATATTTGTGTACTTTAGTCTGGTTCCTTTGTAAATAAATATTACTTTTTAAAACAAATTGGGGTAATGCCTGGGGCATAGGGCCGTACAATGTTTTAGCCTAATTTGATGTATACTTGGTGTATGCTTGTGACAACACAACCAGAAGAGTGCACTGGTAAGAACGTGAAATGGCGGCCATTTTGTTTTTCATATTTGAGGGTGAAAAGTGAAAATCAAACCCGGCATAGAATTTATTCAAATTCAGAACCCTAAAATTAGGCTAAAACACTGGCAGGCATTAACCCAATTAAAATTTTAAAAAAAAATTTTACATAAAAATAGATAGGGAAATGAATTTTACATTAAAAACATAACGTCGTACAATTAAATATACATACATATATATACAATATATATATAAAAAATCAAAGGTCAACCCATCATGGGCACCGTAATTTTCCATCAACGATGGGTGTCGGCGGGTGGTGTAGTGATAAATTTTTAGACAATTTTTACTAAAAAATATTACAATACTGTAATACTGCACTGACATGTGAGAATATAGCTCAAACTTTTTTTGTGCAATCTTTGGGGACAACTTTCAATTAAGTTGAAGACCCCATGTGAGCCGACAAAGTTGTCTTGAAGGTTTTATAAAAGAAATTTTATAAATAAAATTAAATTTTAAAAAGTACCACCGTGCAAATATCGCATTCACTTCCCTGCTCTCCGCTGCATGGAATGTACAATGAAAAACTCAGTCTTACCCTGGTCTCATGGACACACTCGTATCGATCGCCAGCAAGAGAAGTGACATTGGTGAGCAGGTCAGTGGCCGACCGCGGCTTCATGTCCCCAACTCTCCCCCCCTCCTCCATCGGCTGCAGCGGCATCGGCACGGCAGCTGGGGGCGCCGGCTGGGGAGGAACCTCCAGCGAGTCGAAGATGTCGCGCAACTTGTCTGCAGCGGTCGGCATGACTACGGGTGGTGGTGGCAGCGGGGGAAGGGGGCCCGCAGACGCCTGGAACTCGCCGAAATCGTCGAAGTCTCTCATGGCGGCGGCCGGTGGAAGGGTGGTGCCGGTTGGGGCTGGAGGCTGACTGGTTCTGCTGGGGATGCTGGGGGGTCATGGGGAGGGGAACAACTTATCTGGGGTTGGTGGAATTGAGAAGCCACCTTTATAAATCAACGGGTGTATGCAATGTCTACACCAGGTTACGTTAAAATGTTACGTAATATACAAGAACCATTTTAAATTATGTACATTAATTTTGTATAAAATTTTATTTAGCCACTGTCCGAACAGGAAATGTTCCAATTTTATTAAATTTACATCAAAAGATGCATAATAAAGTTATGTACACAAACAATAAGGAGGTATGTTTTATTTCATATTAATATAATAACTAAAAATAAAGTTACCTTCCCACCTCATTAAAAAAATTTTTTTATGCAATATTTATCATTTAATAAATATTATTGTTAGAGTTATTTCATTTTTAAATTTTCATTAATTAAATATTTTTTCATTTTTTAAAAATATCTTCATCACAATTTATAACCTTGAAATTATGATAAAACTTTCGAAAAATTATATTTTAATGTTACATATTTAATATTACACAATATTAATCTATCTTAATTATTTAATTATTCACATCAAAATGCAATATTATAAAAATAAAATCTTCCAGTTAGATAAATAAAGTTTCAACATTTTAAACAAATCAAGTGCAACATTGTAGTAGTTAAGTTGTATGTATTAGTACAATACATTTTCCTCTATCACGATATATTTCGGTAAAAAGACCTAATCGGTGTAATCGGGACATTATTCCAACAAACAATAAAATTTTCACATTTTTTCATATAAAATACCGTCAGTCTCCATATTTTATCCCGTTATCCCGACTTTTGTTTTAGAATTTTCAATGAAATCTGGTCCTAACATGTGGGGCAATATTAAACTTTCAAATTTACTGAAAAAAACAATAATCAGACTAATACAAAATTGTACACATTGAAGATAGTGTCAAACTGAATAATAACAAATTATTAATTATTACAATTTGTACAATTCAATATATTTCGTTAACATTAACACATAAAAAAAACAATTAACTTCAAATTTAAAAAAAAGCTATATATCATACATACATAGACTACATTAATATTTAGGAAGACAAGGAATTATATACAACTAAATTAAAATACTTTTTTTCGGAAATAAGACGAACACAAACAAATAAAATAACTTTCATATAAGTATGTTATGGTACTATTTGCAATCAAGACCCTGCATACCCCGTCGAAAAGTTTCCGCATTTTTTAAAACATTAACAATTTCATTGACTTTTTCTACCTAAATTGAAATCCCGGAATTTTTCATGAAATACGCCATTTTTTGTTTAATGAAAATGTTATAAATTAAGCATTTAGACAATAAAACTAACAAACTCCCAACTTGATTGGTGCTGGTGAAGGTACTAATAACAATGACAACAGCAAGTCAATCTAGCAACCTGGTGATGACAGCCTTGTGTCGTCGGGGACTGTCCGGTGAGACGGTGAAGTCATTGTTGGAGGAGCGCGAGGAGGTGGACACGGCGGGATCGTAGGAGGGGGAGCTGGCGTCAGTCATCTCCTCAGAAGTGCTCGTGGAGAGACTAGTGCCACAGAACTCGTCCCTCAACGCGGAATAGCGGTCCACCGACTCGTGCTTCTCTTCACTGGGGGGCAACTCCAAGTCTACTCTGCTGGCTGCAGGTGGGGTAGGGGGTAGGCGGGGGGGGGAGTAGTATGTTACTCAGTATGATAGATAAAGGAGATTAATAATTATAATAAATAGTAAAGGAGAAATAAATTTCGACATCAAAGAAATTAACCCTAACAAATACCCTAAAACAATATATTAACAATTTGACAATATGCTAAAGAAAAACTCCAATAAATTTTTTTTTATTACAATTAATACTTTTATTAAAAAAATTATTGTGATTTTTCTTTTGCATTCCTCGCAAGTGAACATTACTTGTCGTCTTTATTTATCATCAATTCGACATTATTCTAACTGTTCGAGGGATTAATTGAATAAAAGTACAAAAATTTCCGCTATTTGAAACCAAAAAAGTGATTATAACCTAAACATTTTTCATATTTTATCAATTCTAAAAAAATAAAAGTTCCAGAAATAAGACAGCATAATATAACTGAACTGACTACAAGATAGTTGTGTTGTGTTAACTCTCCCAGTTTTAATGATCCCATTAAAATTGGTATATATAAATATACTACGTACAGCAGCGAAGATAATTTAAATTAGTTTCATGATTTATTAAAACTCTTTTCTTAAATCTTAGTCGCGAATGATAAATTAAAACTAAATAAAAAATATATTATGTAAAATTTTTGGAAATATACTTAATCTGGACATTTTAATTAGAAATTTTTCTTTCTCAACAGAAAATGAATTAAAAAATTAAAAATTAATAGATGGTTAACATAAACAGTGGCATTTTAAATAGGAATGCTCAAAAATTAAAAGTAAATCAAAATTTAAATATTTTGTTTTAAATAATTTTTACAAAAATTGAAATAATGTTGTACTCTATCAATGTTATTCTTATTATGTTATTTATTAAACTATCAGACTGTTTAATTCTTAATACGGAATACTAAAACGAGGACTGTTACAACGAAAACAAATCGTGTTGGTCTACACGATCTCGTATTGCGGGATTATCTTGTCCAGTGTAAATTGATACTATTATCCGCACCCCGTACCTGGTGACAGCTGAATAGGACGTGGCAGTGGCACAGAGACGGCAGCGGCTGGCACAACTCCCCCCGCCACCCTGAGCGGCATAGAGGAGGCACGCGGAGGTGGTATACCGGCCTTGGAGGAGGAGGGGGTGGTGGGCGGCGGTGGTGGCGCCTTGATGGTCAGATCGATCACTGGGTGTGTCGGTGGTGAGGCAAGTTTTGGGGCCGACGGCTGGAAGGAGGAGAAGTCAGCCCAGTCGTCCGCGTCGTCTGCTGTGTCTGGAGCTGTCGGAGTTATTGTGTCTACGCTTGTTGGTGTCTGATGCCAATCCTTGGAGTGAGCTGAGGGGGACCGGGTGGTTGGATAAGGGGCAATATGGGTTATCCAGAGATTTTAGCATTTTGTGCGAAAAGGTAAAAAATTTGCATATTTTTAAAGATAATTATTTTCTTCATGTAACCGAACTATGAGTTTAAATACGATTCACTCAAGGAATCTAACTACCCCTTAAAATTTCCCAGGAAATGGTCAAGGCCACATACCATTTATTACCTCCCATCTAAAAATTCAGACTTTATTAGCAAATTAGATTTATAATGTGTCAAAAGAATACAAAGCCTAATCTGACTGTAATATAACATTTTTAAATAGTGGTTTTGTATAAGACTTTAACGCATGAACATAACAAAATCTAAAGGAAACATTAAAATGTTTAATATATACATAACCATCTTATTTAAACAATATTAAGGAATTTTAAAAATGTGAATAAAACGTTTATGATTTAATCAAAAACGGACAAATGATTAATTAGTTATTTATTTAGCAGTTGAAATGAAGGCTTCTTTTAATTTCTGTTTAAAATAAAAGAATAAATTAATAATATCGCAAGTTTGTCCTCAGTTAACAAAATATGTTCGTCTATGTTCAGCTTCAAAAGCTCTCGTCCTCACTTCTAGAATAATGTATCACTATAAGGTTTCACTACAAAACCTAATAAGTCCCGCAACAGTTCCTACATCTCATCATCTCACTACATAGCTTATGCATCATTGGTTCTTGTCTTTGAAATAAGAGCGTATATCTACATAGCAAAGGTATAACATTTCGGTATATTTGTAACAAATATTTTGGTCGTTTTCTTTCATAGAAAATGTGGATAACATTTTCTATACATTCTATGACATTCTGGTTTAAAATCTTTTGTTTTAGCTCTTTTTGAAGCTCCCTTTCTACAGAATATATCCACCTGTCAATAGAGATAAAGGATTCGATCATTCTGTGGCGATCACATCAATTCGATCACATCTAGTGTATGACGTGGATCAATCATACACAGAAAGCCATCGTGTTTTGTGCATTAACTTTGTGGAATGTAAGTTGTAAAAAAACATCCAACAATGGCTTCCAGATAATTAGTTAAATTATTACTAATGTATTATGCGCATGGTGGCATGTATCTCAGATAATATCAAATAAATTAGGAAATATTTTTATTAGTTGTGCTATACATTTAATAGGCTTAACCAGTGTTTTTCATTATACTGAAAAACAATACTGATATTCAATACATATATTAAAATACCTATATTTTGAAGAATTACACAGATATAAAGATTTACATAATATAAAGAAAAAAAATTAATCAAATAAAAATTTATATTGAAAGATTTTTTTCGGATTTTTAATGTTTATGATATTATAAAGGAGTTTTCCTGACCAGAAATTCTAACTTCTAGATTAAGGAGTTTACTTACTTTCCAAGTTGTGTGATAACTTTTATATAGTTAAATGAATCAAATAATATGTAAAAAATGTTTTAAAAGCTATATAAGATAGAATAATAAACTTGTAAATGGTGTACAATATTTGGTGTGGAGATTAAATTAATACTCTACTCCCAACCTCCACACCCCACATACAGTTAAATATGTCAAATAAGTTATACTTCAGAATTAATATTCCATACTTACTCTCAAATTAATTATATTATAAAATAATATAAGATTCTACCTATCCAATTACAATTTTATTACAAACATGTTCTGAATTATAGCAAATGTACAGAGTAGATCCTACGTCATCTTTACCAGTAGTATACTACAGTTAGTTAATAGGGACAGACTACTTAACTTATTATAAAAAAAATACGAAAATATAACTAAAAATCCTGAAAAATATTGCATTACATACATTACTTCAGTTAAGTACTCACCGGTCCACTCAACTTCAGCTTTTGAAAATGGAACAACGTCTAATCGTGGTGGTATTACACAAACACCAGACTCCTCATCTGCTGAAGTCGACGTCACGTGACCAATGGTTGTAGTGCACCTCGCAGATTGAAACGATTCGAAATCACCAAACGAATCTATGTAAACAAAAGAAATGTATAAGTGAAAATAAACAACAGGCATTAATTACTCTAAACTAGAAAACATAATACTTTCACTCCGTATATAGGATTCCCATTGGAATTTAAGTTAACAATTAATATTAGGGATATTTCTTTTACTTAATGATGTATTTAAATTGCTTTCGTTAAAAAATAATTTATAAAGTTTACAAGAACTCATGTAACTGTTTTTTATAAAAGAAGTTTGTTTTAATTATTGATAGTAGAACAGACATAAAAGCGTTAAATGAAAACTCACAAAATGTGCCCAAATTTCAATGTTAAAAAGGTAAGCATAAATTAAAATATACATTACCTTGATCATTACTGGTAAATTCTGCAGTCTTTTGTTGCTGTAACTGTTGTTGTTGGATTGCCACAGCTGTCTGATATGAAGGCGGTGGACACATCGGTTCACCGGGTAAAAGTGGACGATTGCGCTGAGACGACTGATTGGCTGATTCTCTTTCTGTCACTAATTGCTCTACGGGATAAGAGGAGGTATTGGCAGCATGTTGGCTACTGGTGACTGTTGCTCCACTCTCGAATCCTGATTGATTACTGGCATATGTACCCGAAAAATTAGAAGATTGCGCTTGCTGATTGGCCACTGGGATCCCGGCACCTAAACTTGATTGGCTGATTTCTTGTTGCCCACTGCCGAATTGTGATGCTTGCTTCGCGTTCACTGTTGTCCCGCCCGCACCAACCGATTGGTTAGAGCCAGAAAAATAGGGGATTGGCGGATCCTTAAATCGAATAACGTAGTCAATTGGAGGGAGGCGGTTCTCCTTCTGAATAACCGCAATGATGGCCAGGGCAAGATTCAGCTCCATGCGCACTAGTTGACCCGGTTGTGTGCGGTTCACTTGGCTCCAAATCACTCCCAAACTCTCGTTATTCAGGCCCGATTGAAGGAAGATTTGATAGATTGTGTTCGTGTCTAGTCGACCATTTTCTCTAATTAATGTAGAAAAGTTCAATAAATAATTGACAAGTGTTAACATTATGAATAGATTCATTTAAGAGAAGTTAATCATTTGCTATGATTTATCATAACAGTATTTTGTGACAACATACGATAACTACAAATATTACAATTCAATTCTTTAAAAACTTTTAATCACGAGTTTGGTGTTCTTCAATCGTTATATCAGAACTGAATGTGGCTATTCTTTCGGACATAAAAATTATGCTTGAACAGGTTTGTGATAATACCCCGATAAATCAATTTTCACTAATAATTCAAATAATTTAAGTTTTTTTTGACATGATGAATAGTTTTGTTTAATAATAGTAGTGTTATCAAATTTTCCCGTTCACTCTCCACATTTTAATTATATAGTAAAATTTATTTAGATTTTTTAGGTGTCAATTTATAACAGAGTTAAATATATATAAATATTAATTAATTACGATAAATAATTATAAATGCCATCGTTATTTTTCCTAAAAAAGATTAAACAGATAAAATACAACAAAAAAATTTAATATTGTGACATCCACCTTTATATAAAAATTGCTTCACAATAACATATTTTTTACTTCAATAATGGAACAAAACAAACATTTGGTTAAGATTAGCACGTTGAGAGTTTTTTAAAGAAAGCCCTATTTTAAATTATATTACTATTATCAGATTCAATAATATGGTTAAGTATTTAAAATACACTAAATAAATAATAAATAAACGCAAAATAATATCAATAACTTTCTATAGGTAGTAAAGGTAGAATTATGACTGTGTTTACCACTAATACATTAATAGTAGATAGTATTGCAAGAAAAATCGGTCGAAGTTAATAATCAATATTATCAATAAAAAAATGCATACACGTCAATAAAGAGATTACCAAGGGTTTGAATAATATTAAAGACCAACAAAATTAATAATGGTAAGTATGTACTAATAGATGTAATCACAGTACTTATACAATATAATTTTGAAAACAAATTATAAAAAGATAATTTCGCCTTCAGAAAATTGAAACAATTTCATCTAGTTTCATCAATGAAAAGTAGAATTAATAAATAGCAAAAAATTAATTTGTAGATTTGTGAAAAATTGAGTAAGTATTGAATGTGTTTTTGATTAATATTATATTGTACAAAATAAATGATACCAAAACTAGTGAGAATTATTGAGCACCATTTGAAGAGGTCAAAATTACCTGAGTGCTGACTCATAAATCTGTCTATACAATACTGGCATCTTGGCTTCATTAGTTAACCAGGCGGGCAGATGAGCTCCCGAAAACTCAGACTGGTTGCCTCCCATTTGATGGTGTTGGTGACTGTGTGGAGGAACCTAAATAAATATAACAAAATTAATTAAATTTAAAAACCTCTCTTGATACAATAAAGAGAAAACCAGATTACCATTTTGTTTTTGTGGGGTGGATGAGATACACTTTCACCATGTCGTGAGGTTTGCTGAAGATTCTTTGCTTTCATACGCTGAATACCTGGCGAGTGAGCATAGCACAATTAACTTTGGTAAATGAAAAAATATATTTGGAATTGTATCTTATATTCGAATTTGAATTAGAAATTCATTATCACTTAAATATTAATAAGTGACACAAAATGACTAACTTTTACGTGAATACATTCTATATTTGTTAAAATATAACATAAATGGTAAACCTACTTTCTTTCATTTCACTATCAAGAGTAGATGAATTTAAGATATTTTTAATAAAATCATCTACAGACCGGCCACTAGCACCTGTTTTCTTCATTGTTATAAGATAATCTGAAAATGATACAAACATGGTATAAAGTCTGTAAAAATAGAGTTAGCACAGAACAATACAATAATTTTTTATTCAAATGATAACAAATCATCATTTTTGACAGAATAGAAACCTTGAAAATAAATAAAAGGAATGAACGGGAGAAAATTTATAAATGGATTTACATTTTTAATTTTATACATTTCAATAGGAAATAATTAATTAATAATATCTTTAACATCATTAATAATAATTAGATGACACATTTTAAAAGTGTATAACAAATTATTCATATTAAAATGTCCTATGTAAAAAGTTATTAATTTAAAAAGTAATAAATGTGAAGTAAATGTGTAATATTTCCATGTTTACTATGAAAGTTGATCATGACAATTTTGATAAAATCAGACATGAATATATTTTTATTTAACTGAATAGCAATTCAAAGTATTTTGAGCTGTTCCATTGTTATACTTTAATAATTGACACATATAGGTTTAGGGATCTAACATGATATAGGAATATAACATCAATTCTCCTGCATTGCTTACAGAAGAACTTACTATTTAGACACCTCTAAAGTTTGTTTGAGAATTTAGTCATTATTTTCACCTAAGAATGATTGTTGATACCACCTTTTTCTATATAGAAACTTTTTATACTTATTAGCAAGAAAATTATATTGTTGATGTAGCTGCTATAGATTAATAAAAATGTAGTTATTCATATAAATTTAATATATATTTAAATGATTCAAAATAATAATGTTATTAATTTTTAATTACAATTCATTTTGTTATATATATATAACATTGGCATTTCTTCCACTCTATTTTTCAAATTATTACCCTCTTTTATTTCAAATTTCCCTTTTATTTATTATTTTAACTACACAATATATTATACTGTATCATAATATAAATTAAAAGTTTACTATTATCTCCAGTTTTAAATTTAAACTATAAACTAACAATAAATATTTTTTTATTATGGGTAGCTAGATTGAGAGTTATGTTTAATAAAAAAAATTATAAAGCATACTATACCATTTCTGATCCAACTTATTAATACAACTAAATTATATATAATATTTTCTCAATTTGTAATTGAATTATCAGATTGACATAAGCATAGTTAGCTTATTATAAAATTAGCATAAAAGTGGATATAAATATATCAGAATTAAAATATGTCAATTAATATTATTTTAAATATGAAGACAAATAGCACTCCAGGTTCCCCCTTTCCATATTCCAATATCTTTGATGTAGTAAATAATTCTATATATATAACAGATTTAGCAGCTACATCTTTAACATTACCATACATTTTAGTAACTTTTAATTATATTTTCAATGCATATCTTAGTGATGGGGTATGAATTTGGACAGTTCACAAACTGCACAAATGGAGTAGGAATCTGTGCTCTGTCCAATGGTTTGCAAACTGGCTGGACATATAAAGAATAAAATTATTACTGAATGGATCAAGAATAATCATACATTTTTATTTAAAAATTTACTAGAAGCAATATATAAAAACTTTCCAATGCACATTTAATATACAGTATAGACAATACAGTAACTTTCAATGAAGAAATACTAACAACATACAAATAATTGTATAAGAATAACAATCTTTGCAAATAATTTAATGTAATTAATGCATATAGAAACTATTAAATAGCTCTCTATGATCTTTAAATGTCATATTTGACATAAATATACTTTTCTGTCAAACTGAATATTTATAAATACATTAATATATATCTTTAAATTTGTATTATAAGTGAATAGAAATAAATTAAATGTTCCATATTCTTTGTACATGTTATTTTATGAAATCAGAATTTTTAGTCAAACAATCTTAATACATCTTGATAGATGAAGAATCACAATATCTATATATAAAGCAATAATAAATACTTTTGAATTTTCTATATTTTTAATACATGTACATATATTGACAATTTAATAGTTATCAATTTTGTACAATTTAATATATTTTAGACATATTTAGGCCTATTCCACATAAAATAAATTTTTTGTCAAACATTGTTAATTCATATATGAAAAGAGTGTATATCTTGATAATACAAGGATAACAAAATATAATGATTTTGTATAATATTCATACTTATACACAGAAATAAATAACCCAATAATTTTCAAAGCTATTTCATGAAACAATTTTTTTTCAGTCAAAAATTCTCTTATCTGTCCAGACAGATTAGGAATCACATTATAAAAAAGTAATAACAATATTATTTTTTTCTATATTTTTAACACATATATATACAAAGTCTGCTAAAATATATTGGAATATAATTTTTCATTCCACACATTGCAGAACTTTTATTTTATTTTCATTATGAATGCGACATACAATCCATCTACTTTTATATGCATATATATTCATTCTTGATATGTCTAGGTGGATTTAGTAATAATGACAAAATAATGTATGGCAAATAACTACAAATCTTAATATATTTTATGCGTAATATTTTTTAAATAATAATTTTTAGTGATCTTCTTGATTGTCTGGATGGATCACAACAATATATAAAAGTACAAAATACATATAGGGATAATTTTTTTTTTATAGAATTCATACTTGTACAAAAAATAAATAGCCTTATAATTTAAATATGCTTTTATTAAATTATTAAAAGGTATAGTATTATTTAAGTATATTATTCCACTTATATGTGTGATCTTTCCAGATGGATCAGGAAATATTAATGATTAAATTATATAGAATATGAAAGATATTTAATTGTATATTATCCAAATATTTTACTCTTTGTTACTTACTTATAATAATTTTTTTATATTTAATAATTATAAAAAATAGTTTATTATATACATATATATATTAGTGTTTCTTATTGTACTTATTGGTGATAAATAGACATATTCATGATTCATGATTATTAAATTATAGATACACAAACTTTACTTTCTATATTTATTATATTCATTATTTAGTAATGCTTTCTTTCATATTTTATTATAAATATTATTTGTAATACATGTTTTTCTTTATGATCTGGTCAGACCCTAATTATTCTTCAGCTTTTTTGTTTGGAATCAAAAGACTCTTTTAGATCTACAGGTTTGACTTGACATATTATTATTGATAGGCCTTTTTTATATATAGTACAAGCTGTTAGATTGTAAACATTAAATATATATATATATATATATATATTTGTGGTTTGATGATAACCTCATTCCTTTTGTTTGTTCTTTTTGAAGTTTAGTCATGAATGTTGTTTGGTCCTTTAAACTACCCTTATATTATTATAAAACTTTGTTTCTTATTTGACAGTCACTTTAATAATTTCTGGTTTTTATTATTTTAAATTTGTTTTATGGTGGTGTTAAAGAATTGAATTTTTTTTTTATTATAATTAATTTTTATATAATAATTTAAACATATTTTTATTAAATAGTTTAATATGATTTATGATTATTATTATTGTACTTATATATGTTCTTTCCAATCCTAAATGGATTAAGCATTGGGTAATAAATAAATTATTGTGTGAATGTGTATGAAATATATAAATCTGGCTATACTTTTTATATATTTTACTCCTTATAGTAAATATTACTAAATTATTCATCAAATTTATAAATATATGTAAACTCGAAACGTATACTATAGTTTTATTAAGATGTTTCATTTAATGTCAGTATCTCAGATTATTATAATTAATATTAATAATAATATATATAAAAAAGATATTCTATTTATTGATTTGTTTACCTGATATTTTATTGTGAAAATATTATTTTTGACTTTAAATTTATTTTAAATGTATAGCCTAGTGAATGATAATGGACATGTCACATAATGGTGAATATTTTTACTTTTTAGCATTATAATATAATAATTACATTAATATAATTTATATTATTATTGGACAGTTGGATGGATTATAGGTGGAGCCAGACCCAGATGGATTAGGAATCTGTACTCTATCTTGTGATGGAGAATATTTTTACTTTTTAGCATTATATTATTATTGGACATGTCCAATAATAATATAATGCTAACTGCAGTTGGATGGATTTACGTATCTAGACTTAGAGCCAGATAGATTAGGAATCTGTACTCCATCTTGTCTCATATCATAAGAATTTGGATGGATTGTGAAGCATCCAAATGATTCATACCACAACCTATCAAAATTGATGATATATTATAACAGATGTCATATTATACTTTTGTTTTAGTCCCCTTTACCTTTAATTTTATAACTATAATATATATACTTTAAATAATAATAAATGGTTCCCTGAAATTTATGATAACATGTCAGGTGTTGCATAAAATAATGGCACATATAGTCAAATTTATAAGTATATATATAAATATTATAAGTAAGAATATAATTAGATGATGGAAAGTATAGTTTTATAACAAATTTATCTTAAATGGAACAATCCAAATGCTATGTTATCTAATTAATATAATATTGTTTATTATAGGAATAACGGTGAAAACAAAACATTATACCAAAATTATAATAAGGGATAAAAATCTATGTTTATTACTCTAATTTATACATCAAATAATATAATTATACTTAAACTTATTTTTAAAATACGTTCTATTAAATTTTCAATAACTCTATAATTATATAGAAAAAACTGCAAGTGCAAATTATAAAAGAGTTTGGTTAAAAAATTCACGAATAGGCCTTTAAATTTTAGAATATATATTAAATAAAGGCGCTTTATTATTTGTTGAGTATTTATTTATTTAGTACATTATAACATTCTAATAATAAAATTTGTTACATTTGACAATTAATAATAAGCGCCGTGCGAACATTATTAAATGAAAAAATAGTGTATAATGCAGATATTTATACTGCATTAATACGACATATGCGTGACCATGAAAATGATTTACTCTATACGCTTCACAATAATATCCTACTAATGATATATTTAAATAAATAATTTAATATATTTATATGTAAAACTAGGTAGAATTACACAACACAAACGGAACATAGCCAGTGATAAAAAATTTATTGGTTAACATGTCTTATAATGTATTATTATAAGCTTTAGTTTATTTTAAATATATATATGTGAATATTTATTAGACAATTTTTTTATTACAAGTTTTTAGTCATAAATTTATATTTAGTTATTTAAACTATAAATAATTTCTTTTAAAATTCTTTTTAAATTACCAAATTCCCATTAAACATTTTACCGAGGTTGTGACTTAAATTCGGAGGAAAAAAACTTTTTCAAGGTCAACAATAATACAACAACTCATTTAAAGAACGAAAAATTATTTTAAAATATTATATTTTAGAAATATTTTAAATTTATACCTATATTGACCATTTTAATCGACATTCTAAATTCCCTTTCATTTAATTAGTTTTTTTCAAATTGTTTATTTATTTAAGTTACTTTTGCATTGATGACTTTGAAAACAAATTTCCGTATTTAAATTACAACCTTCTACAGAATATATTTTTACAATAATATAACTACATAATTTCAGGCCCTTTTTATTAAAATATTGCTTTAATATCAACTATAAATATATTGATAACATTTTCAATGACAATGCATTATTTGCGAAAACTTTTACAATTATCGGGAATGTTCATTATTATTAAAATATTAACTGCGAAAAAAAATTAAAAAGAGACAAAACGATACTTTTGACTTTTAACTGGCTATAAATACTAAGTATAATTAATTGCAAAAAAAATATTTTGAACTTACATTTAATTATTTTTTCATGATACCGTCAATTTATACATTTAAAATAGTTTACATAAATTTCTGCAATTACCAAATAGAATGTAACCAAAATATTCCCAATAGAATATTAATACAGAAATAAAGACGTTCAGATTGACGGATAAACCGGTTTACATGTACTGTATTAAGATATATGATGGAGTACCCAGACCACTAGTTTCACTAGCGAAAAGAGGGTAGCTAAATTTAAATATCAGCAAAGAACATAATTAGGTCACATTATTGGTAAATTTTTATTTCGCATGAATAGGAACAATACAGCAAAAAGAAATTCTCGATTGAATTAGCTTTTTTAGTGGGAAGGTGACACTTGTTGAAATACACAAAGTAGCAAAATTATTTTAACCGGATGAGCCTAAATAAAAAAATAATGCATGTTCTACTGCTAAAATAATGCGCCAACCACAATTGTTTCCCTCAATAAAAGCGCTTTTAATTATACAAAATATAATGTAAATAAGCAATAACATGATATTGTATGGACTGGTACATACTACTATTACAGAGTTTAAACAGCACCACATTGACTGTCAAAAGCTAGAAAATTATACAAAAGCCATAAAGAGTATATGAACATTCTTATACTATTTTTATAATAATTACACAAATATAGACAATCACAACAGTTGTTTCTGTGATCAACAAATGAGTCGCACAATGATTGTGAAATTGATTGAAAAACGGGAAATGTAAACATTCTCCCTTTTTTCTTTCAATGAAACACAATAGAAAGGTTTATAGGCATACGCTTAAATACATACAGTATATATACACAAAACTCAATTACAAAATATTTTGACAAAACATTTAACTAGAACATTTAAGCCCAGTACCACTAATCAGTATCCAGTAATTTAAACGAGTGTGGAGTGCTGAAATAGTTCAAAATATAAAAACACTCCCTTTGGTTAGGTCCAAAATTCAGAACACAATTATATAATACCAATGATGTAATTTGCCACAGCCGGTTTACTGTATAACCCCATTTAATTAAAGCCTTTTCATATCAAAATTCAAACATAAGGGAAAAGCTAACCAACTAGACATCGAAATGCTTTCAACATAAAATTATGAAAAATTCATAAACTGAAGCCCATGTAACAGAATCACAAAATGTGACCGTTTGTACACATCGATTGTCAACTCAATGTACCCGTAGAGTATCTTTTTAAAATATCGCAGTAAACTAGGTTATCCAAAGCACGACCAGAGTACAACACTAAAAAAACATTTAAGCGATGGTCACGGGCACTAGTGAACAATTCTTTAACATAATTATGTCCCAAACTCAAATGAATCATATGAAACTCAAATGTATTGACATACGAGAAATATCATTGTGATCTGATATACAATATAATATTATTCAATAATTGAAATAAAAATGTAGTATTTGAATATATTTCAGAATGGATTGTTTCCAATTACAGATAGTATAGAATTTGAATTAGACACAGTTAATTTGAGGATTCAAATGTTGTTGATGATCTATTATGTTATCTTATGTTTTAAATGCAATACACTCTTATATAAAAGTTATATGTAATAAATAATACACAATGCAGCCGTAGCTTTTATTTAGAAAATTCAAAAGACATATCATTTTACCTATAAAAAACATAGCCACTAATTTGATTTTTTTAATAACAATAAAATTATTCTTGTCGTAAACTAGCAAACAAAATTATGTAATGAAATAGATGTATAAAAGATCATAAATAAACTATCCTTTTTAAATATAAGCACTACAACGAAATACGTAAATACATTTTGGAATCTTATTGTGGTGGTCAATTTGAAAGAGAGTAATATTACTTAAATATTTAGACTTTTATGTTCTTTACTAACCGATTAAAAACTGTAATTAAACAATTGCTAAAAAAAGAATATTGATCTGTTTTAATAATCTATTCTCAATTAAACCATATTTATATTTGTCGCTTTATGTATTGCGAATTAATTAAATAAGTTTAATCAATCAATACAATTAACTTTTATGATTTAAAGATTCTACAGCGATAATTTGTTCGATATTGCAAAGAGAGGTAATTCTAAAAATATTTTAGTTAAAGGAAGAAATTATTTGTCATATTATTACAGACGTCGAATAGATAAAATTATTACAGATATAAGTAATAATCTAAATAACTTAAAAATATGAAATAATTTTCATAAGAAAAATACATTTCCATAAATATAATTTGTCATAAAGTTTATCGTTGTGTATTACCTTGACCTGTATATTACACCTAAACCTATTTTAAATAGACCTAATGAAAGTAACAAATACAATACAGAACATCTTGAATTGATGAGTGATCTACTAACTGCCGTTAACATGACAACATTTCCCCAAATAATAAACTGCCCGTGAATCATATAAGTTGGGCCAGATGTAAGATCCAAACAAGGCCTCGCACTGAGCCCGCGCCATTGTTAACCCTCCTCAAAGGAACATGTCCTGGAAGTAGTCCTGGAACTCGTCCTCTCGAGTCTTGTCCGCGACGGGTGCCGGCCCCCTCCAGGCTGCCTCCTCATCACAACCTCCCTCAACACCAGCGGCGGCCGGGTGGGAAGGAGGGGTGTGCGAGTCACCAGGAGATCCACCCGGGGACACATTACGGGGCACCTTGTCCACTATGTCGTCGTCCAGGACTGGGCTGTCGTCATGACGACGCTTCATTGGGGGTCGGGTCACGTCTTTTCGTCTAGTAAGGGGGCGGTGGTGGTAAATAACTGTTATATTAATACAATTACGCGACACTTCGCTGATTTGTCTTACTAGTCATGTGTGTTTTACAATGATAGTTAAAGTAAATGTTGATATCACATTGTTTGTACCGGACAGGATATTGTACTGATTAGAGGACAGATTCATGATTATAACAAGATAAGATAGAAATATAATACACAAATAAGAAGTAGTATGGAAAGTGGATCGCTGCATCACCCGCCCTCCCCCCACCCGAGAAAAATGATTTTGAATTTTCGCGCCAAATTTTTTTGAAAATATTTCAGCCAATCAGAATCGAGTATTTGATTTTTGGTTAATATGGCTTCCTATTGGTCGATTTAAACAAGGTCAAGGTCGTTTCCGACTAATTCAAGGTCACTGAGTTCGATTTTAC
>JAUZND010062884.1:0-31112 GCA_034780555.1 Coelogynopora nodosa | reverse complement strand
GAATCAATAATTAAATGAATCAATAATTAAATGAATCAATAATTAAATGAATCAATAATTAAATGAATCAATAATTAAATGAATCAATAATTATATGAATCAATAATTAAATGAATCAATAATTAAATGAATTAATAATTACATAAATCCGCTTAGAAATAAAGTGAACTGCAGACATTGACCGAATATAAGATAATGTACAACAAATTGTTATAAAATAGGTTTAGCATCAAATCTACACTGTGTGGATGAAACTCGAAAAACGGCATTAGGCCTACTATAAATCGCTATTCCATCGATAAGGCGTCTTCTGAACAGATACCACTATTCTGTTTTATCCATCCACACAAAACCGAATCGATAATAAATATACCATGAAATCGATATATTAGCGATGTTATTGCTGTTTATAATTACAATTACAATTACAAACAGTCATATATAGTAAAACAATTGTGAACAGTATAATGTTTATTTACTTAGGCAAAATATTGCCTGTCATATATCTTTATAGTATGCGAGAATAATATTAAAATAATACGTTTCCAGGCTTCTGCTTGAATTTTGTAGCTGTTTTAATAAAAACTATTTAACATGTCTAAATTACCTATAAAAATTAATTCGCAAAATACATTATTCAGATAAACATTCTAATTATAGAAATCAGTATTGTCTTAAAATCCGATTCCAAAACTAATCTACAAACTGGACTTTACAACACTACTAATTTAGAATTTTTAAAAAACAACAACAAATTAGCCGCGATCAACAGCAGACTCATTCTCAATAAACAACTTACAATTTTCAATCGGTTTGAGGCACACAATTCGATAGCCGTCATCGCAGAACTGGACAGCTTTCGACTGATAGTTGAGCTGCTGTGAGGTTGGGTAGACAGTTCGCCCGTTTGGTAGAGAAGGCAGTTTTGGGCAGAGTATGGCTACACATAGGCACACAGAGATTACGGGGGGATCAGTATATAAGTACCTCTTCCAGTGGGAGGAAATAAGAATATTTGATGGTGTCTATGGTATAGAAATATTAATGTTACTGTGCATAATGACTTTACATTATATTGTATTGTATTACTATAATATCAAATTCTGTGAATCATTTAACAATAATTAAGTATAATCTATTTTAACCAACATATTTCTTTTTTTTATAATCACGAAGTTGTCATTATGATGTGAAAAACATTTTAGTGTTAGATAGAGTGGCATTTTTTGAAAATATACCACTTTAATTACATTTAAAATGTGTTTTTTAATCATTGTATTTAATCTATACCGACAGAATTAAGTTGAAACTATATAATGATATTTTATTTAACTTTAAAATACTATTCTATTCATATTTTAAACCTCAGATCTGTGTTTAAATATAACTAATTTGGAGTTATTTATATATATTGTTCACGGGTTAAATTAATAATATCTTAGATAAAACATAACAGTTATATACAAATGATTGTGGCTGGCGACTAAAATGACTTTTTATTATTCAGTCCTAATCTAGTACAAGATTAGGAAATGAATGCCGTCCAGCTGGTGTCTATATTGTCAAGAACCAGATTATAGAGATACTAATCATGTATCAAGTCTAATTTTGGAGATGGCTTCAGAGGTAGTTTAGTGGGGCATATTATAGAAATAAAAATGCAATACGATAAATGAATAGATGAATAAAAATAAATAAATAAAATAATGTAAATTATCTATAAATAATTATTACTATTATTATTACTGTTACTACTAGTATTATATACTTAATTTTTCTCACAGTTGTTAATAGGATAATTATTTATTTTTCAATAATATACAATTTCTTTTCCACGTTGGGATAAATTCGTAAATATAAACAATAGTAACCAATGTAACAAGTATAGGATAAGCGGGAATTCGCAAATATTGAACTACGTTTTTAAGAGTTATATATAACACAAACCGTACCTATGCGTGGCAATGTGTAATGAAAAGTGGCAGCAACCTATAATATTTTAGTGTTTCAATATCTAGCCCATCAACAAGATTTTATTTTTTAGCTGAGTGGCTCTTTTATAACATAATTGTCTAATTGTAAAGATGTCAGTGTTTTTACCACCAATACCACCAATTTTTAAATACACCATAAAATGTATTGTTTTACAAATAATATTTTTGATGAAAAATAAAAAAAGTACCGTTCTTTATTGGTACAAAATATATTCATTTTTTAAGTAAATTTCTATAAAGATAATCTCTCTAATTATTGATTATTTCTATTAATTGATTGATTCTTCAATTGATTATTTCTATTGATTATATAATTGATTGATTGTTTATTCTATTGATTATTTGCTAAAATGCAGTTCAATTGATTTATATATTACAGATTGTTAACTGTTTATCTAGGTGAATTGTACTTTATTAAAAATTATACTCTACTATTAATTCAACATATAAGCAGAAATAAAGTTTACATCCATGAACAAAGGAACATTTGTTAGAAATATATTATTAGCAGGTGTGTAGGCCTAAAATAGATTTTTGAACTAAAAACTTCAATTCAATATAACATATAAAGAGTTTGCCAATAAAAGAGTGTTGAATTGTTATTGAAGTGTTTAGTAATAATTTAAGTTGGGGGTTCATGGTGTAATGATAAACAAAAAATATATAGAAAAACGTGTTCTATATAATACAATCATGCAAAATGGCAAATAAAGTAGTCGATAATTATTATTTTGACTCCTGAGAAGGGTGTCTATGTTTTTACATCATTTATTTATAAATTGTATTTAAAATCAACTTTTACATCTGCTGACAATATTTTGATAATACGAAAAATTCACTGAAAATTTGGTTGAGTTTTTCTCAACATTTGCTTGTTTATGTTTATATAAGCATTGTATACTTTTAATATTTACTACAAGCAGAAAATATTATAATCCAATCAAACATATATATATAAAGCATTTTAACAATATTATATATATATATATATATAATTATGGTTAAAATTATGTTATTGTTATATTTATTTATATACTTTATAGTTATACATACATCCATAACGGATTCCATATTTATTTCACACACATTAAACGAAAAGTATTAGAAAAATTACAGAAATATGTTTTTTATAAACGAGATAACTGTAAAGTTGGTAAATATATTTAGTAAGTATGTAATTCTAATCATATTAATTGGTTATGTATATTATACACGAATAATAATATTTGTTAAAAACAATCTGAAAGTAGTTTATATATATATATACGTATATATAAACAAATTAATACACAATCTTCTTTTTTATATATAGTTGTCAAATTACATAAATTATGAATTTGAAACGATGTGTTGTGAGGTTTTTTTGTTAAATATTCGTATTAGTAAAACATATTGCCGATATTATGGTATATTGATTATAATATTAGGGTATTAAGCTGGTTGTTGCAGACACAGAACTTGGAACAATTCATAACTCAATCTAACATTGTTAACTTTATCCGTAAATGTTTACCCAATTTAAGTAATCTAATAGATTGGAGGGTGTCACGGCAGTTGGAATGTATCATGAACAACCGTTATCAATATCGTTGCAATGTTTAATTATTATTTCAACTTTTAAAATTACATTATTTTTTATAGAAAGTAAAGAACAAGGTAAAGTCAATGTTTTTAATACATTGACACATTTTAATATTTTTATACTTGATTCATTCATTTTGAAATATTTACATTTACTTGTGTCTTCTCCCTGTTTCAAGTTCATTTTTGACAACCCGATGTTGGGGACACAGTTAGAAATCAATTTTTTTGAAGTATTCGTATGTATGTATATAAAGATTAAAATAATATATTGTATGAACTACGGTTGTTTACATATTTCTGTTTGATGAGATTTTAATTTAGCGCCCGGTTTGGAAGGGTCAATTTAGAATCATTTTCATTTTAAGCTTATCAAAATCAAATTTAAATATTTATTTAATCCGAAGTTAACTTGTAAGATGTGCAAATAGTTCCAATTCTGTGATTTGTTAACGTGAACGAAAACAAAATTAATAAATGCTTGTTTGTTTGGATATAGGAAAAATGTACCATAATTTGTCAGTGGTGGCTTTGGAGGTTCTTCCGCTAGAATTCAATCAAACACATATTTAGTCCAAAAAAATTGAGGTGTATACATGTACTTCTATTAAAATTGACATTCATTCGATATTTAAATAAAACAACAAGCATATTTATAGCATTATAACCAAACAGAAATCTCCATGCATAATATTTTCTAAAGGAATACGAGAGAAGAATTGACTTCCAATGAGAAAACACTTAAAATAAGTAAATAAAATAAATAACGTAAGTAGACTATAGTAATGTATTTATTATTGTTGGACTTTTTTCTGGACCGTGCTCATTGAACATTCAAAGCGTCACTATATAATGGTCCAAACAGATCAGTACCTTCTTGGACAGCTGACTTTATTGCAATTACAATTCTGTCTGTTGAACGCGGTATCTATATTATATTTTTTGTTGTTGTAGGAAACTCTCTGTTTTAGTTAGATACTAAGTTTCATGACTATGTAGTCCGGCTGAAAATTTCGTCCCACCGGAATATAGAAGCAGCATTCAAATTTGTATATCACGAAGTAGTTTGACAAATCATAATTAAGGCTCCATATTTTACAGTTTTTAATTTTTTTCAATTTGGGCACGTGTCACTTCGCCTTATCTCATCTCGCCTTACCATTGTTATCGAATAATTAGATTATGTAATCAATCACATCAGGAATTATATTAGTTTACTTCTCCTTATGCAACTGTATAATATATCACTTCGCTTTAATTAATGCATGTATATATTCGTATATTATAATGGATTAAGAAAGGATCGAATATTGTTTACTATAGCTAATAACGCAGAGGTGCCTAATAATATCTTTGTAATATAAATATCAGATATTTTATGTGTTTATGTCTTCTAGGCTTAACCCATTCCAGCCCTTGAAAAGAGTTTACCGAGATGCACTCGCTGATGTACTAATTACATTGTCACCACACTATTTATATAAATATATATACACTTTGGTAAATTATAAATGTTAATCGCTCATACCATTTTCAATTTTGGATTACAAAAGCAAAAATATAGTATTAAAAATAAACAAAAATTAATAACTATACAATAAAACGAAGATTAACAACTTGATAAAGAAAAACGAGCATGTTGTAACATTCATATTTTGATATTTTAAGATAAACATAAATATATATATATTAAATATTATATATTAAAGTATTGTTGTAGGTACCTTATCTTTCTTGCGACTATCTAACGACACAAAATGTTTACTAAAAGTTAGCAGAAAATCTTAACTGCATAGTTTGTTGTTATTTGTGATAATATATGAAAGAGAGAACAGATTTCAGCAAGTTTTGACAAGATTGTGTCAGGTAGAAGTCTTAATATTTAATGAGCTACGTCCATAGACCAGCTTTTATCAACGACGTCAACCGTCCGGCCTAGTTTTCTGTGAACACTTGATGAATAAAGGGTAAAGGGTAAAACTTCACTTTGTTGATAAATATTGTAACGTCATTGGTTATAATACGGAAAAAGTAGAATTGTGGAATTCGTTGTACTTCATTATTTCATTCGTGTGCATTATTTGGTTGGTTTTGAATTTTTCAAGTTCAACATATTGTGCCGAAAGGATTATTTATTTTACTTTTAGTTTCATGGGGAAAGATTTCCATGGGACAAAAATCTCAGTTGAGATATTCATACCTCGTACCCTATTTTTTTTTAATTTCAAGCTTCTAAGTTTCCATTTTATAAATCGGTAAACATTGCAAATTAATTTTTTTAAATTTCCGAACATCACAGGTTTTTCCGGGAACCTGAATTAATATATATATATAGGTTAATACATTGCTTTAGTGGTCAAGAGTTATTCATCAAAAGTGACGGAGAATGACGAAGAAAAAAGGGAAGATTACATTATTCGACATTTTTTAACTCTGGAATATGTCATTTATTATATTTATGGTTATTTACATGTTATTTATAGGTCCCATTTACTCAAATATATTGGATACATTGTCGTATTAGAAACTTGTTTTTTATTACTTTATATGAACGCCGAAAACATAATTAAAAAACATTCAAATCTACCTTATGGGATAAGTGACCCGTTTTGGGATCGCGTATTATTAGACCGCAAGATTCATCTGACCGTATTAATTTAATCCTCTCTAAACAGGTCTAAGAGGGTAATATGAAGTAATCCAGTGGCAGAGCGACAATTTGAAGTTGCAATGTTCAATGTTCGGAACTAGAAAATCTTTTCCATCCCTGATTTTCGAACAGTTAGCAGCCCGTAAGGTTTCCTCTGATTTGATCGGATCTTCCACGTGATGCTGAGGATACCGTTGACACATTTAACCCATTAACTCAATATTATGTAGTTTTAGTAATATGTAAACACATTTTTTTGTCCAAATAATTTTTATAATAATTTTCTGGTTACATGTGAATATTATAAATCAGTTGTTTGAATCATATTATTTACCCCCTCTGCGCGCCAATTTTTTTAATTTCCTCGTTTTTGAATTAATTAGACATCAAATGACTTCAATTAGAAAACGGGAAGTTGTATGCAGAATATATTCAACTTTTTTTCTATAAGAACTATTACCTGTTATAAACATTATTTATATAATTTGTACTCGATATAAATTATTTTATATTATCATAAACGATAGCAACAGCTATAAGTAGTATGCACGCAGGATATTATGTATCTGGGATGAAATGAACATATAAAATTGAAAAAATAATATGTTGTTCATATTTAAATTTATATTTATTATTGCTGCACATTTTAATTAAATTATTATCTATGTATTATTGCTAAAAAAATTTTTTAAAAAGAGGGAATATTTGAGGCTCGAACCCATGTCCCTGGCACTAATAGTCAGCAATGCTAACTACTGAGCTTTACTTAACCACCCTACAGCTTTAGAGTAAGTCTGTACACTACAAATAGTGTACATCACACACCATTATGCATAGTTAAGTATTAATGTGCCGCAGCTTGTATATATATAACACACTCACGTTGGCAGTCCAGCAATTCGTGCTGCCATCGATTCTTCAGACAGTAGGCGGTGACCGACGAGCGGTGAACATCCCGGAACCCCTTCAGACAGGAGATCTTGACCGTGTCCCCGGATTTGTACTCCACCGGGGTGCCCCTCGGCCGATAGACATAGCCCAGCTCGGCGTTGGACAGGACCGGGGGCGAGGAACATACTGGCCGCGGGATGGGGGGGGGAGAGAGGGGGGGAAGACGGAGATAATATCGATGTTTACCTTTTACCTCTTGCAGGCCTATAATGGAAGAGGTCCTTTGGACACCATACTGCATTTGTTATGATTGACAAGATACTAACTTTTTCCTTGTACATTTTAAATTATTTTGACTAAATAATTCTCACTACTTCTATGTATATTTTAAAATTATTATTTTTCATGTTTGTTTACACTACAGGATAAGAAAGGAGCTCGCGGGAATTCCCAACAGGCTATGATTCCTGTAAACTGTTGTTTTCATTTTTTTCTATGCAAGTCTAGTTACTATGACCTAGATATTTTCTAGCCTAAATATAATTATAAACAAAGATATAGCCAGTTGCGATGAATGCCATTTTTTGTGGTTGAATATGGAACGCCAAATCTTCTTCACAACCTAAATAAATGGCAAAATACATCAAATACAGCAAATAAATCAAATTAAAAACATTTGAAACAATATTATATCCTAATTGTTTTAATACTATAGTCAGATTATATTGTAAGTTTACATCGTTTTATGTGATTAATATTTTGGTGTACAATCTTACAAGTTTAACGTGTTCACAATACCATGAAAGAAATGGCTCCCTTGTTTTTCTGGGTATGACTTCGTTTACATTTACTACTATGCATGTAAGATGATACATACCATCTATATATGTATATATGTTCATTTTGTTATGCTTTTGACATTTAGTTGTGCCATGACTAGATAACTGTACATCTATAATGTAAACACTTTTTTTAGGATTTAATTTAATATGTTCAATATAACGTAAACTCCCGGAATAGCAATCACAACATGAGGAAGGCAGTTGATTATTTTACTTAGCGGCTCGTACTTCAAAACTATTATAAAAACTAATTAAAGACAACAATGACGCGACCTTTAAAATTATCTGTAATTTAATTATTATGCTAGACTATTGCTAATTCAACCAATAATGCGATACAAATCACTCCCCCACCCACGCCCCTTCCCACAGGGCCGCCGACTCTCACAGTCAGTTCGATTGGTGCAGGAGGGCGCCTGGTCCGACCACTGGAAGGTGGCCATACAGAAGATCCTGGGGGCGCCTTTGACACTGAACCCCCGATATCAGGAGATGTCAGCGATGGCGCCAACTACTCGCGAAGAATACTTGATCATCCCGTTCCTGGGATTTCCAATGGGTGGACACCGTTTCTCCTCTGAAAGAAACATTGTAATAGTATTAAACTCTTAATTATATATATATATTGTATATATTATTTTTCTTTCATATAGACATCTGAGATATAAAATCCAAAATAATTACATAGAGTTTATTACAAAGAATATTTAGAAAATATGACCAGTTTATATTTTATTTTGCGTAATTGCGAACATTCAGATGAATATCAATCATCAATTGCCTAAATTCAAATACGTAAAATGATATACGAATTAGTAAGAATACTTTTAGATATATATTATTAAAAGTTGTCAAACTATAAACTTAAAAAAGGTAGAGAAAAAAAACAAGATTTCTTAATTGCCAAACGATCTCATTGCATAGCCATGAACACAGTCAATTCATAGTAAGGCACGCTTAATCAAGAAAAAGTTTTTTTTTCTAAATAGAAGTCGGCCAACTTGTACCTATATCGTTTGTTTATCACGACCTGACGTTTTTATTCAATTCTTCTGAAATGACATTCACCGATCGATCATTCAGAATTATAAATTTGCCACATAAAAAGCCATTTTTTTCAAA
This sequence comes from Coelogynopora nodosa, assembly GCA_034780555.1. Lineage (NCBI taxonomy): Eukaryota > Metazoa > Platyhelminthes > Proseriata > Coelogynoporidae > Coelogynopora > Coelogynopora nodosa. The sequence goes on along the minus strand of JAUZND010062884.1, from coordinate 22,032 downwards.
AAATCAAAAGAGTGTTCTTTTAACTTTGATTGAAATGCGTCAACTTCGGGGAGAGAAGTGCGGGGTCCAATGTATTCCCTTTTATTCAAAATCAGATGTCAGGTATACATTACTTTACACGTCACTGCCTATACGAAGAAAAATATCAATTACTTATTTGCACAATATGAAATGTGTCAAAAATGTATGTAAACATATTGCATGTATGCAAAACATTGTTTACTTTTTTCCTTTAATTTCAAGTAAAATAAATAACTTTTTTGATATTAAATATTGGCCAGAGTTAAATTGATATATGTAACGTCAATTCCCGAGTATAGGCCTGCCGTTATATCGCTGATCAAGATACGATACTTATAGAAAAGCAATAATGTTGTATGAATTATACAGATTTATATATGTTGAACATCTGAGGCGGCAGTCTCATTGCTAATAAGAAGAAAAAACGCTGAATGTCATAGATAATATATAAACAGAAGAATCGTTGATTTATCACCTTGTCGCGATGAAAGAGATCAATTTACGATTCCAAACTGTTGTGAAGTGGTACCTATGCATTTCTTTAACCTTACTTTATAGTACGACAGTTTACAGCACATCATCTCATCATCAACACAGTTGGTATGGTGTGTTTGATACATATCTATATAATATATTTTTTACATATATAATCGGATCAATATTAAAAAATACGTTATGTTACGGCAATCGATTGATCCATTCTGCATAATACTGGTGCAATGATGTTATGGGACTATATAAGTAATAGTAATAATATTGTGAAGTCTCAATTATGGATAAATAATAATTAATAAAATTCCTAAAAATTGTAAAAAGATAAAATGATTAAAAACTTATTTAATTAACGCATTCTTGTCACTTATTTCTCATTCCTTTTATTCCTTATTAATTGTCTGTATTAATTTGAAACACTTTTTTTGTTCAACACTTCGTTGCACCAAAACAGTTTTCTTTTAACTGTTTAGTTACTAATTATTGATGAGTATTTATTATATACATATTCATTTGATTTAGTTTTATTTTTATTCCTGTGATTAACCTTGTCAACATTTATTTTCACTTTACTATAATAATGCACAGCTATTATCATCAAACCTCTCCACGAAACTAAATAATGATCAAAAACAATATTGAATTATTTAGTTAAATATGAGTGTAAAGATTAAATGTTTACCTCGGCGAATACCATGTGTAAATATAAAATTTAATATAATTTTAGAAAACAAATAGAAAATAAACTGACGCATTATGAAGTTTTGACACAATTCTTCTTTCAATTTTGTTCTAAATTATGTGATATAGCTGAATGAACTGTCAAATAATAAAAGAATATCTTACACATTATATTAGTAGTATGATGTTTTATTCGTCTGACAATTTTTGACAAAGACTTTCAAGAGATACTCTATCAATCAAAATGACTTATAGAATGACTCCACATTTAAAAATGATTTACGTTGAAACTTAAATAGTAACATTAAATAATAGTTTTAAATTATAATTTATTGGTCCATAGCAATACTAATCATTTAATTATTGATTTTTTAATGAATGTTTTAACTACATTTGCATGTGTACACATTCTAATAAACACATATTTAAAAACAATACACTTGGTTCTATCACAGAGAAAACAGTGAACAGTGTTTAATGTCAAAAATGTTCTATAACAATGTTTTATCATATTATTAGTTTCAAACCGAATATTTGACAGAATTTCTGTATAGCTAGTTTTACTGGGTTGAAACAAGATTTTATCTAACTGAACAATTCCACGATATGTACGTATAGGATTAGAATATATTGGATAAATAATTGTAGTATGCTGTATTTTGGAAAAATTAGTAACAAATTCAGTTTGGCTTGAGAAGCATATAATAATATGACAGATGCCGTAAGATAAATATCAAATTTGATAATTTATTGAACGAAAATAATGTTCTGCGTCCTTTCTCTGTTTCTCGCTCTGTCTCACTTTGCCCCCCTCTCTCTTCCACCTTTCTCTCATGTTTTTAAAATAAGTTTGAATATTTTCATTTTTATACAATCTAAATTTAAAGACGAATTTCTAAATTTGTCATGTGTACAAAATGCGATCATACTATCTATACTATTATATTTATTATTAAATTGATGTTCTCAATGGGAACAATAATCAATAATGAGTAGATCAATATGTTTATTTAAAAAAATCGTTTAACGTTCCAAAATTAAATAAATAATTAAATCATAAAAATTATCAATATCTGTGATTCTGCTAATAAAAATGCTATATTTATAAAAATATGATTTATATTAGAAAAAATTCCAAATAAAAATGTAGCAAAATCATTTAATTTCAAAATACATAAATATTTCAACCTTTATTTATCTTGTATTTGTTAATATTAATTACTAATCGTCAAGATGAATTGAATACTTTTAATCAAATAGTAGTGCAATTTTTTACCATTTAAAAAAGTTGATTAACATGGTTATCAGCGTAATGTCAGGGCAAAGTAGTAGTAGTAGTAAGCAGTGTATATTGAACTTTTTTAAAACGATTTTAAATCGAATTTAAAACGATATAACAAATCTTTAAGTTTTGTAATATAAATACCAAATTTAACTTAAGCATGCATGAAACCATAGTGCAATGGACGACAAATTTATAAATAATCATTTTAATAAAATAATCTAAATAAAAATTACTTCAACTACAGTATATCTTTATGAGAAACCTTTTAAAAAAATACACCAAAATGATAAATATTAATAAAAATTGTATGGAGCTGGTTTTCTAAACCATTAAATCCGCGGTATGCATGCCAATTTTGTTCCCATTCTAAGCCGTTGTTGTGTTCTATTAAATAGAAAACTATTAAAAGCGTACTTTGACGAATCTGATCTGTCTTGTTGACATTAGTGGAGTATTTACAACCAACGCCTTGAGGGTAACCAAGAAATTGTAATCAATAGGCGGGCTCCATTTACATGCTTAGATCTAGTTTCTAATGTTTGCATGTACGAGAGACAAGAGAGAGAGAGAGAAAGTAAAACAGAGGGGAGAGAGTGGCACAGATAGAGAGAAAAAGAGAGGAACAGAGCGGAGAAAGATAAAGAAAAGAAAATGGGAATTCGATTAAAAAAATTAATAAACTTGAATTCCTATATTTATTTAAATACAGTTTATAAAATGAATTGCCGAAATGTTTAATTGCAAAATTAAAAAATAATCATTATATTAATATTTAAATAATAAATATTGTAAATATTTTGTAAATATTCTGTAAATATTCTGTAAATATTCTGTAAATATTCTGTAAATATTCTGTAAATATTCTGTAAATATTCTGTTAATATTCTGTTAATATTCTGTTAATATTCTGTAAATATTCTGTAAATATTATGTAACTTTTCTGTAATTGTTTTGCTAATTATTCTGTAAATATTCTGTAAATATTCTGTAAATATCCTGTAAATATCCTGTAAATATTCGGTATGTATTCTGCAATTATTCTGTAATTATTATGTAACTTTTCTGTAATTATTCCGTAAATATTCTGAAAAATATTCTGTAAATATTATATAAATAATATGTAAAAAATTATTTTTCTATTTAAAATACATGTAAACTGTTTTTGTGCGATTAACTGGCTACTATCTCATATTTTGTTTCATTAAGATTTATAACCAAAAAAAAATCAAAAATCAAAAAATTGATACATTGTTACATTAATATAAGGACAACTTTTTAATTATATCGGCATATTTTTAAGAAGATAAATATCAGGATCATGTTCAGATGTGTAATACATTAACAGACGCAATAAAATATTTTACAATTTTTTTATTTTATTTTTTCATTTAAAATTATTTATTTAATTAATTAAGATTTTAAATTTTATTTTAACTTACTATAAACAACAAAAATTAAAGATTGGATTTAGCTAAAATCCGGTTGATTGATTTAAATATAATATTTTACGAAACTTATTTTTACTATAGTGTCTAGATAATGTCTACTATATTCAAAACTATGCTATAGAAACCGGATGTCTATTAAAAGTGTATAATTTTTAAATTATAAATTATATACTACTGTCGTAATTGTAAACGAAAAGCAGCATAGTAGTGTTAAATAATTATTCTTTTCAAATTTTCTAATATTTTGCACGGTTTAAAATGTTTCGTCATGTATACTGTCATATTGGGAACTATTATTAGGATGTTTTTTACATGTTTAACGAAATTATTAGAGCGTTTACCATTTTTTTATAGATTAAATTAATTAAATTTCAATTCCGCCAATTTATTATTAACATTTAAAAAAAAAACTAAATAGAAAATATGTTTTCAAATCATATCAATTTCAGTTTGCTATAAAATCACGACCAGACTTTAATCAACTCGATTGGACACACCCCGTCTTCTTTGACTCGAATCTTGCAGAACTGATGTATGACACGTTACGTTTCAGAACTATATTATGCTGTAGGTCCACCGATGGTGATTAATTTGAGCAAAGTTTATGGCAAATATCTGCCAGCTGCCAGACCCCTCCAGAGGGAGTGAAAGAGAGAGACAGAGTGTGTGGGAGAGAGATAGAGATACAGGAATACGGGAGATATTTACAAATACTTTGCTGTAAAGGAAACACACGTTTCTTCACACCGACTGCCACGCACAGTTTGAAAACCAAATTAGCCGCCCGCTTTCAGAAGTGCCTGTCCACTGCTCGCATCGGTGTCCAAGAGAGTGTATAAGCGTTACTAATGACGCGAATGGAATTCTGTAGTTGTTTGACTGTATCTAATTTAAATTAAGGCAATATTTGTCACATTATCTCCGGCAGTTTGGCGCATAATTAGGATAATCTGTGCGGCATTAATATGGATTTTAGTATATTTCTTATATCTTATTTAGTTTTGAAATTCTGATCGCTCAATGCACTTTTAAAAATAATTCAGTTGATTACCGCAGATTTTGTTTTATTTTTGCTTTTTCCGATGTTTTATTTTTAATAATTTTGAAGTTTTAATAAGATATAATCGAATTTATAAAAAATTAAAAAATAATAGTTAAATTAGATGTGAACAATTTGACTCACGACAACAGAAATATTTAGATAATAATGGCATTTTTATATAGAAATGTTTATTATAAAATAGTAATTGTAGTAATAGTAAAAAAATAATTGTACAATATATTATGATAATGTTATCGTATTCTGTGAAAAATAATATATATTATGATCATTTTCATTTTTTTCTTATTATTTTCTCTTGAAAATTATTAGAAAATACGTAGAATATAATATATATATATTTCTTTGTTTTAGTTCCGTGTAAATATTTTGATATACATAGAATTTGCATAATTTTTTTAAATTTTTAAACATTATTAAAAAGTGTTTAATAATATAAAATTATCTACAGAACGAACTTTTTAATTATATGTAATTTAAAATTATTTATTTATTTGTCAAAATACACACTACGTAAATTTCACGAATATACAAATTTGGCTATAGGCCTAATGATAATTTCGAAAATAATTTCCATGGCAATATTTTAAAATAAACAAATCTAGAAAGTCTACTAACAATCATTACAGTTAGCTGTACAGTCCGTAGAATTGTGGATTGGGCACCCATAGAAATATAAATCTTTATTGAAATATGATTGGCTGGCAGTATCAATTTTATTTACACCGTATAGACATAGAAAGGCTGTGTCAAATACCCTCGTTTGCAATTTTAACATATTTTAAGGTTGTAACTTAAATTCGGAAGAAAAACCGGAGTAAAAAACTGAGGACAAATCCTAAGGAAATTTAACCTATTTTTCAAGGTCATCAATGCCAAATTATTTAAAATTAACAAAATGGATTTTAAAATAATCAAATTAATTAATAATAACAAATGTAAGGGATTTTAGAATGTCGATAAAAATGGCCAAAATAAGTATACATTTAAATTAATTCTGAAATATACAAATAAATAAATTATAATTAATTTAAAATAATTATTACATTCTTTAAATTAAACTTGTTTGTTTATCTTTGTTACTTGTTTTAATGCCGACCTTAAAAACGTGTTATTTATTCCTCCGGTTTTTCCTTCAAATTTAAGTCACGACCATATTTTAATTGAAAAATCTAAACTGGACAATAGTGTCGATTTTAGAATTAATTCATCGATCTTGACGACGAATGACTCATCAATGTAATGCGCACAAATATTTGTCAAAATATTCAATGAAATATTAGCTTGAAAAACTGATTGGCTGACAGTTTTAATTTTAGTATTCAAATTTATCTATCGGACATAAGATCGGACATAAGAAACATAAATATTACCTTTCAAAAAATATAATCGGTTGACAATATTGATTTAATGAAAAGCAAGCTTAAGTAAATCATAACCCACATACCAACAACACAGACGCGGCCGCATAAATGGGGATCACAAACACAGGCCTCGGGTGGCCCATAGCGGACCCAGCACTCTGAGTGGGTTTGACACGATCGGGAGGGGCATCGAAAATATCGAGGATCATCACGACCAGTTGGAATGCAAGCTTGTTGAGCGGTTCTGGAAACTAAAAGGGAAAAATCGATGTTTACCAAGCTTTCGCAGCAGATGGTAGTTGTAGGAAACTAAAAGTCTTTATTTAATTTAAATTTACACATTTAAGAGGTATTGCCGTATTTTTGCTCTTAATTTTTTTTATTAAAATAAAAACAGTTTCTTTATACATCTAAGCATTCCATAACTATAGTATGATATCGTTATAAAATATAAGAACATTAACGTGTTAACTATAAATAAACCATGACAAAATAATCATGATAACTGTACCACTAACTACAAACGTGGCCTATATATAAACCCTTTTTAAGCGGCTGACTAGGTGCATATAATAATATCACAAAATTCAGCCACCAATCTTGTAATCTGTTTAATTGCGTCTAAGGGTGACATTTTTTGGTTGCTTTGCATTCGCAAAGTAATGACAGTGTCGCATTCATGAATAACATTTCTAAACAAGACATTTAGTTAAAAAGGCAAACAAAATGTCGACCGGATTACATGCTTCAAAAACTGTATTTTTGAAACGGTTAGAACAAAATTGTAATTTTCTGAATGAAATAAATGTACAATAATACACAGAAGTCTAAGTATAATGTTAATATGGTTATGATATGATGTTTTTCAACGTCATTTTTATATCCACTTTCGTGCAATATTTATTAAAAAACAATTTGCTTACAGTATGCTTTTTGAAATATATACCTGAAACGGTTTAATGAACTTCATATGTTTTTATTGTTTACTGGAAATACATTATTGCAGGGATGATTTATAGTTCCCTTTAGATTTGAAAGTATTACGACATGAGGTTTAGTCCCTGTAGACACTTTTTATATTATTATATTTTATTATAAGGAAATATTTTTCTAAATAATTTCATTAATTTCTTACACTGTGAACTTCGATATATGAGTTGCTATCGTTTTCATATATATATATATATTTTTTTAAATATGAATATAATATAGTTGGAAATGTGATCTAAGATGAATTTTTATTTTGAATTTATGCCACTTAGTTCTTTTATATAATAAATTATTAATTTCATGTTTTTTTAATTTCCCCAATTTTATATTTAGGTGTTATAAATGAACTAACTATCTATTATTGTACTATGAAAATATAAATAATTTAAAAAAATTAATCGTTTAAGATACTTACTAAGATACTACTTGTAAGACACTACTTACTAAGTTGAGTTCTCATCAAGGCAGAAGCATGGCGCAGCCGGTGACCATTAGCCGTATTATACTGGATAGAATAATCCCGCCTATCCTTTGAGTCGGTGTAGTGATATGTGACGGAGGTAAGTGGGGTACTGTCAACCGACTTCTTTTGACTTCGAGCTTGGGGTTCTGTAGTGAACGAAAATGTTCCTTTAAGCATTGGACAGTGGCTCCCATAAATGAAAATATCGAACATTATTTTCCTGTATTTTTTAATAAAATATAGAATGATGCGAACTTATAGATGGTGATCATTTTGGATAGACACAGTAAGAAGGGTTTCGAGATTTTGCCCCTCATCGCAGTACAGAACAGTATTCAACGAACCTGCAACCTAACGATGGTGAAACCACTATATCAATTAGGTCACATAAACGCCCATCAATAACTTTGACTAAAGGATGTACTGCATTTCCCATAATTTTCTCCAAGTGATGTCCACGATTATTATCCAATTTACATATTCTATATTAAATTTGCATGATATTCCTATAATTTTACATAATAATAATGTAATTTTACATGGTATTCATGTAAGTTTACATAATATTCCTGTAATTTTTGTAGTATTCCTGTAATTTTCATAGTATTCCTGTAATTTTACATAATTTATCAATCGTGTTTCAAATTAGTTTTAAACATTTCCGTTTATTCAATATACATTCCTACATTTGCTATATTTGTTACATTTGCTACATTTCCATTTTTCTAAAATTAGCTTATTAACATTAGAGAAACAAATGTTATAAAATATTTATATATTTAGAAGTAAATTAATTAAAATGCGCATGTAATAATGTAGAAAACTTTTTGTATTCCAATAAGTATATATTCTGTCGAATATTTAAATTATCCGAAAATTCATATCAGCTTACTGATCGAAATTAGCCGAAATGGAGTTTATTTAATTCAGTATTGCTGTGTTTATGTAAGTGTTTATGTAAAGTACAATATGTATTTCAAAATGTCTCGAAATGTTATGTTATTCAATATTTTAAGGTAGTTTAAATATACAAACATCGCTCGTGTTACGGTAAATATTTACATTTATAGAAATAATCAATCAATCTGTTCGGGCATCGACCAAGTTCCTAAGCCGAACGTATTTTTCTACAAACTATTTATTGACAGTTGTTATAAAGTCATTAATGAATTCTTTACATAATTTAATAAAACACATATTGTAATTTATACATTAATTTTTTTAACATTTTCTGGCCGTTTATATAGGTGCTATCAATAAAAATGTTTAGATATTTGTATGAAAAAATATGTTTTTTAAATCTTTATTAATAGTCACAGTAAAAGTCTTTTGCTAAATAATAACACCTGGTCAAGCAAACTTTTTAATTAAACGTAGGCCTAATCTAATGTATGTGTAAGTTGCACAAATTGTTCGGTTAGATAACTATAATTTTTCAGAATTTTAAAATTTTATTATATTCCAAAAATAAATTATTATATTGAGAATATATCTAATTAATTAATATTGTAGGCATTCCTGGATAAAACATTCCCAAGTGTATAATTTTCAAGCAAATGTCTCCAGAACGCTGTAATTTCACATAAAATCTTTTTATTTATTTATTCTTAGAATTGCGAGGTTTCGAAACCGGTTTTCTAAATTGCGTCCAAGATTGCAGAGTCTGTTTTATCACTTTTTGCTTCCAAATAGATAATAAAATAATACTTAATTAGTATTTAAGTGTGTCTGCTGTGAGGTTTACATGTTAGAAATGTTTGTGGCATATAATTTTTCAAAAATTATAGAATATGAGCAATTAATATAATTGTGTTTTTATGTGAGTTACCATGTAATAAATTATTTTTAGAAACATATTATTTATATTGAATTATGATGAGTTTAAAGAATCTTGAAACTGAAAACAAATGTTCCAAATGGGTAGAATTTTTGTTATATATGTATAAAATATTTTACACAAAATAAGCAAAAACAACTTGGCCATAATCGTTACAGACGCTAAACCCTCAAAATACATGGAATTTTCCCAATTTTAACATTGCAATACATTGCTTTGGAAACATTTTGTTCCCACCGTCAACATTTAAACCAAATTGTCGCTATTTTGTAAAAAAGTATACCCATGAGTAGGTATAGTATATTATTATAAATAAAAGTAAGTAATTAAATATGCAATGTTTATTGTGATGATTAATGATAAATAAAGACAGGTAATGTAAAGAATGCAAAAGAAAAACCACAAATTTTTTTAAAGTTTATTACAATTTTACAAAATAACCAAGAGTTCACCTTTCATCAAGAAGGCATAATCATGTTATAATTTCAGTAAGCTTATATAGCTGAGAATTTAGTTGAACTTATATGTAGATTAATACACAATATTATGGAAATATTGTTCTACTCTAAACTCTGGTTGAAAACACCAATTAATGGAACACTTATTTTATTTGTTAAATAGGCTATTATAGTTACAAACATGTACCAAAAAAATAATAGGAACGAACTCTTATCATGAAGGAGAAATTCAATATATTTTTTTAAAAAGAGGTCATTTAAAAACTGATTAACCCGTTAAAATAGCAAAACAACGCACACATAAATACTTTCTTCATTAGAATAAAAACATTGGGGTTTACACTTTGGGGTTTCATCCATATCCTATGCTGGGAAATTCTCCAATTAATATAATTAATTGTTTTCAGTTTTTTAAATGGTTTCCATTTTCATTTTTTTCAAACGTTACACATTTTATAAAATGCTGTCGAGTTCGTCAGGGGATATTATAATAACATATTCAACTGTGTTTTACGTTGTTGTATTTTTATGCTTTTGTTGTTTATTTGAGATAATTATTGAATTAAGAAAAAAGACATAAAGTCAGCTAATCCAGCTAAATATACACCTATATATACATAGTACATCTACTATTGAAATCGTATAAATACACACACACATTTACAATAGAATATTTCAATATTTCTTACATAGAAATAATCATCCTCAGACTCAGCAGAGTCACACAAATTAAACATATAACTCGCGCGACAGCAAGAGTTTGTCTTCTCCAAACGTGTCTTCTTCTATATCTTGAAGTCAATAATTTCAATTGACATGCAAGTAGGGATCAATACAGGGGCTAGAAGGTACTCCCCCCCCCCCACTTTCGAGTTGAGAACACGATGAATAAAACAAACAAGCAATTATTATTATTTGAAATCAAGTGTGTCTGCGCCAAAGAGTGAGCAGAACAGTATGTATATATATATAGATGTGTGTGCTATGTATACTGTAAGATATGAAAATAAAACTACAGAAAAGCAATCAGCGATTCAAAACATTTAATTAAATAGATTAATCTAATTAGCAAATAAATACTGAGATAGACCAATAGAGATATAACGAATATTCTTCTGCTTTTCATTCCTGAAAAATATTGTTTTTATGAACAAAACTATTCCAAACATTCTCGGAAATAGGCTGAACTAAGCTAAACTAAAGAAGCTTTTGAAGACGGTTTTTTAATAGATTACATTCTTTAAGATTACTTCTTCAATAAAAGCCAATAAATATTATGTTATTCAATGAAGTCGATCCTTCACATTCGTATACACACAGATGAAATATTAAATTACAAATATTTTAGACACCACCCGCTAATAAAGTACTTTGAGTGCACGGGTTGCTTTTGTACCTGAATTCTACCTGTTAGTGTTGTACTATATTATATTTACATTATGATTACAACATAATGTTAATTATTATTCCCGTATAAAAAAGTTGACAATACAGCATACCTATTAAATATCAATTTATATTAAAAGAGTAACAATATAAATACATGCAATTATCTTTGAGTTTATTTATATAATTTTTGGCCCCCTAGTTAAAATGTTTATGTACTATTGTTTTCCGGCTAAAATAAAACGTTTCGTGTTTTTTGTCATCATATTCTGTTATTACTATAATTTAGGAGTTAGTTGCCCATAACTGATCGTACTTCAAAACACTATTAAGCTATTTAACAATTTTTGGAGACTTTACTTTTTATAATAATTTACAGCAAGAGAACGCCTCCATATTTATTAGGTATAACGATCCCAATTTAAAAACTTTAAAAACTAACAAAACCACTTATATCATATAACAATCAATGAAGGCTATATTTGAGTCAAAAGATTGCACACGATTTTTTTTTGTGGTATTCGTAAGAGCCGATGTCAACAGCTGTTGAGACGGAGGGAATCTTCGATCGTTCTATTGGGTCTTTACTATTATTTATCAGGTCTAAATATATGAACAAAAAGAGAGGCATTACTTCGATTTCCATGGTATAATTAAAGCCTGACGCTTTAGACAACTGCAATGTCAAGGCGCTTTGGGAGCAGCTGACTCTAGAGATAAAAGGAGACATTTTGTCACATACAAAAAGAGTTAATATAGATAGTATTGTGACAAATTGTGGCAAGGTATACAATTAACTCGTTTTTTACTGTAAACTAATTTGAGTAGTCTTTATAATATTATGGTTTAGGTCAACATTAAATAGATATTCTGGTTTAACATTGTTATATAACGATTTGATCGTTGGTATTTTCAAATCCAGTATAGTTAAGATTTAGTTTATATTATTTGATTTCAAGAGTAATTTAACTGGGTAATATCACCAGAGTAACATAATATAATTAAATTAAATAATAGTATAGTAAGATAACCAAATAATAGACCTAATATTAACCGAGTCGACCCGACTATTAATCGTGCTAGAAATTACGATAATTTAACTATTATATAAGATTATCTGAAAGTATCCCAGTCAGTCTAAAATATTGACTGAAATTATTGCGTGACATTAAATCTTTCAAAAATATAAATTTGTCTAAATTATTAATCAACTAAACACTGCAATACTTTTCCCCTGGCTGTGTCAATTAAAAGATGTAACTTTGAGGGCGTTCAATATTTTTCTCTTTAAATGTACATTTAGTAATATAAATATTTCATATAATTTAAATTAATTTTATCCGTAAAACGTGTTGCCTTACTATTTTGTGAATTATTATTTAAAAAAATGTCTCATCTTATGCCCCAATTGGTAATATTAATTATCAGTCAATTTTAAATCTAATCACATTAAGTCCCTAAACAAAATATTACAGAAATGCGGACATGAACGTATATAATATGTCAATTAGATAATAACAAAACTTTTTTCTATATACATGATAATATGTCATACAGTTTAATTTTGGCAAATGTAAAGACTGTTCTCGTACAGTGTACAGTAGGTGGTGCATAACAATGTAATTATATAATCTTTTTTGTTTTATTGTAATAAAATGAGGAAAGTGCAAGCTCATCTATCTATACAGCTAACTTTAATAATGCGTTTGAAGTTTATTTTTATAAAAAAATTGTTCCGATTAAAACTGCAACTAAACTTGAGGCAATTAACAATTGAACCGAGTGAATGAAACAGATGCAAAGTCACAAGTATGGTATATTTTAATTATTCTAAATATTATCATATGTAGTATACACAGAAAAAGACAAATATATAAATATTTCACCTCAACAATTATTTTTCTCATCAGGAAATTTATTAGCCCGCGACTTTTACTCGAAAGTCAAATTGCTACACTATATACACTCTCCGCAACTCAATGCAAAATCGGATTTACTGATATTAGCTATCATTAAATAAAACAGCTTCCGTGTGATATTACTTATGTGAGGCGCCAGATTCTGGGACTCCCAAAAGGATCGTAAACTCCACAATTTGATGGTCTCTCTCTCTCTCTCTCTCTCTCTCTCTCTCTCTCTCTCTCCATCTATCTCTATCTATCTCTCTCTCTCTCTATGTAATATACCCTCACAAGTTACGCGCATTGCCGACAGAGAGAGAGAGAGAGAGAAAGAACAACGTAATAGAGAGAGATAGTGTGAGTGAAAGAGAATGAGGAAAAGAAATCAAAAGAAATAAACAACAAATTCTTGAAGAATAATCAAGTAGCAAGAGGGGATGTTGAAGATTTTCAAAGATCAAAACTGTTTGATTGTAACACTGCCTCCAGTGTACAAAAGTGCAACTCCATTTTATATAATATATAGATAGGGTTAAAACAATGCAAATGTCTATAGGTTTCACTTACTATAGTAAATTTACAGTTACTATGTAAATTTACTTTCCGCTTAAACTGAAAATATAATATAACTAACTATAAATTTGAAATCTTAAATTTTCTTTTATCATCAATATATGAAGAGTTTCTAAAATGACTTAAGTACACAAATGTAGTGTGGTATTAATCCTTTGTATGGAATACATGGACCAACTTTTTTGTAATAAATCTACAAAACAAGTATGTTTAATTATGTTAAAACTATAATAAAACTATGGTAAAAAATTGTAAAACTATGCTAAAAAATGTTAAAACTATGCTAAAAAATGTTAAAACTAAGGTAAAACGATGGTAAAACTATTGCAAAATATTGTAAAAATATGGTGAAATTATATTAAAGCTATATTAAAACTATGGTAAAAATGGTAAAAAATGGTTAAAAGGTTTAAAAAATGGTAAAACTATGGTAAAACTATAGTAAAATTATAGATTTTTATGACACTACCAGTTTTTTAAATCTTCCGTATACTATTATTATATATATATACAATATATATTATACTATATATATTATAATGCAGCTATGAAATTGTTTATGTTCGTGTGTAATCAATAATTATTTGCTCATAATATATGATAATTATGAAGCAGCGCAAACGTAAAAATAAATAATAAAATATTTATTTCAAATATTCGCAGATCATTAAAATAACAAGCATATTTAATAACCGACCAAACATGTCTTTAACATATTGCTTACAACTATTAAAGAGAAAACCTTTAAAACTACCACCTATAATAATATAAAAAAATATTTCCTTCTAAATGTCTATATCAGCAACGCATTAATTTTATTTGATATCATTTTGGGAAAGAAATATATTTATATGTATATCAGAATCAATAGCCAATGTCGGTTCTTAAAATTAAATTTCAGAAAATCTGTTTCTAATTATGCAAAACCGATTCGTGAATTGATTTGTTAAAGATTTAAAACCTTTTTTCAATTCGAGACATTTTAAATAAACCACATTTTAACCATTCATGTTCAGTATTATGGGTGAATTATTTATTTTAAAAAAAGTGAACTATATGTCTATATAGGCCACTTTAATAAGGAATAATTGTGTCTTTTGATTAGAGTATAGATTATTGTATAACGTATAGTGTTTATCGACTAAACGCTGTTTATGACATTTAAATCATAATTATTAACGTTTTGTTTTGGCATAGGATAGAATGGTTATATTGTAAACATATTTAAAATGTACCTAGTATATGTTAAATAAATTTTAATTTTTTATGTTAACCATTCCTATTTTATAAAATTTACCGGCTATAAGATGCTATCATATTTTTATATATGATAGTAAAATAATTTGAATTGCTAAATATAATTGCTATTTTTAAAGAACATTACCTCCAAAGCCATATATATATTTTTTATAAGTATAAGGTACAGAGTTATTTAAATCGTCTTAAATTTTCTAATTTAAACGATAAAAGATATTGTCGTCGTAAGAACACTTCTAATTCAGAATGTGATTTTTTTAGAAGCATTAAAATGTTTTAACTTTAACAGTTAGACTTGTATGACATCAACATAAGTTTATCATTATTAAACTACAGGTATCAGAAAATGTTTGCGGAATAAATGTTTCAAGCTAAAAAGTACACGCGAACAGATAATAACAAATTTCACCAAAATAATATTCTACTTTTGTGTGAGAGGTTGACTTCTCAGAAAATAAATTAATCAAAGAAAACTTCATGTTTTCTAGATCACTTTCCAAAAACTTCCTTGCCGTGTCATCGAAATAGCGATCGGTACCTACAAAAAACGAAAACAAAACCGGCTGAACAATCTCCCATATTCCCGCTTCCTATGCCCTCCACAAAGATCACTGTCCCTCTTGAGAAAGGTACAACCACCAGGCCAAGCATATAATTGAAATAAATTCGAAACAAGCGCGAAAAAGTTATTGATCATGCCAGTGGGCCAGTATTACCTATTTTACGAGCTTCTCCGTCATATTTTCTCAGCCAATAACAAACTACTACAGCTCATCATGATTATCATCATCATCATCATCATCACCGCACGCACACAACAACACTGAACACAGAAAACGAATCGCTTACAAGTCCCGTATACAGTTGTGAAATCTCTTGAGAATAGAAATGATTGAGCCATTCGAATCGATTCACAGCATCGTCGTCGTCGTTGTCGTCGTCAAGTTAATTTTATTCTCGGCAGTAATTCTCTGCTGTGCATCGCATCTCTCTGGCAGACAACAACCCGCGTCGTAGGCTATAGGAAGTGCTAAATTTGAGTTGACGAATAAATAATTTTTGTGTGTGTTTCTCCGCAGAAAACTACTTACCTACTATTAAGTTACTACAAGATGCAAACAAAACCTGTACATATTGATTGTTCAGCGATATTGTGTATATATATATATATATATATATATATATAAGACGTGAAAAAGGAATTTTTAAAAAGATGAAAAAGTCAAATATTTTCTATCAGATTCCTTGAGTTTATGATTGTGTTGTGTGATAATAAGTTTCAGAAGTCATAAAAGAAATGCTTTTGACTGACGACATCTTTTGATACATGTTTATGAATTTACTTTTTTCTACATAAAAAGAAAAATATAAAAACATATTCGGTTAAAACTATTAAAACTGTATTAATAAATGTATTGACTTCTTCCAATGCAACAAAACTATTAGAATGAAACAACATTATAAGTATATAGTATAGTTCATTAGCTTTTGAATTAATCGCATGACATGGATACTCACATGTAACAGTAACATGTCACATGTATATAACAGCCATCCAAAAATTTCGTTAACAATTTCACTGTTCAATACAGATTTTAAGATATCAAAATGAAGCGACGACATATCCACACCAGTAACGTAAATAAGTTTGATATAATATGCCCTAAAACCTTAAAAAACCAGTTTACAATTTATTACATAAAATCGTATATCTAGCTATGTTTTAAAAGTCAATTTTAAACACCCCTGTCAACTTTTACAAGCTCAGAACCACAAATATACAAATTAATGGGTTTCAAAAGAGTTAGTTGAATTTAAAAATGTCAAATATAGTATGTTTATTCCCTTAGTAAACTTGAACTTTATTAAACAGAAAGAGTTTATGTTCATGCCTTCGCGAAAGAGTAGTGTATTATACTGGTCGCTCATATAAAGTTGCAACTGGAATCTGCCTTTACACAACAACTGATTATGAAAAATCACCAAATTAGTATGTTGCTATTAAATATAAAATTTTTACTTAAATTAATTAAATTGAGACATCTTACATTGCAGGTTTTAGTGAGTCAGTATTAGTGAAAGAGTCTAAAAGTCTTAAAGGATAATATTTAAAGTTAACAAACAACAAATCATTTATACAATACTAATACAACATAAATAATAATATATATACAAACTAGCAATATGAACTATAGCTGTTAAATTAATACCAAAATGGAACCCATCAATGTAATGTAGGTACACATCCAAAATTAGAGGTATGGGAGATTTACGTTCAGGTCTTCTCAATGTACTCTCTCCCCTCCTCTTCCCCCTAGCCTACTTCAAATTTAACATTTTAGGTTTAGCTTCCAAGCTGGTTTTATTTAAATCTGCTCCAAGAAAATTCCCCATGTCCGTTTTCTCGCTCTTGTAAGGTGCCAATATTAAATACTAACATATAAAATATCTTCAGAATACCCCACATTAATCTATAAATGTATCTCAGAAATTACCCCGGTTAATCATTTAAGATGTATCTGTGTTGTAATTATACATTTATTAACAAATTACTTGTCACAATTAAACAGTGTTCAACATGTGGGAGAGGTAGCCCAGTCGGTTAAGGCGCTGGCGATTTAGTGTGAAGGGAGCTGGTTCGAATTCCAGCACTGTACCTTATCTCTCCCTGGCAGACAGCTGTGTCCGTCTAGTGTGCGACCTTTGATTGGTTCTTGTTGCATGAAAAAAAATAATCCACTTTGTGCGTATGACACATTGAAAATATACCATATAAAAAATTTAAAAAAACAAAAAAAAACATTATTGTTATTTTTTTATTTTGGCTTAAAACTGTAACCACTAAATTAATTCGATATCTTTTATTTTAATAATCTATAGAGATTAACTCAACTATATCAAACTAATTAGTTGATAAAATGTCCCATTTCAGTTGAAATTGCTGCGTTTTAAAAAGCATAATTTTATCCTATATTAATTGCTGGGAACGAAATAGAAACCAGTGACAATATTGAATCGAATAATACTTTTTCAATTATCATGAAATAAACAGTGATCAAAATGTCAGATTCTATGTTTATCTACATCTCGAATTCTCTATTAATAATTTATAATAATTTGCATTATCACTATATTCATTAGATCCGAAAATATGCTTCCTGTAGCAATTAGTTATTGTTGTCAATTTTTTTTATTATTAAATATCAACCTCTTTCCTTGCCACATTTTCAACACTGGTAAGAATTATTGTAGCGTCATAATTAGGTTATCTGAAAAGATTTATGTATATTATGTACCAATTGATAACTGATATAAAAAAATCCTTTCACCAATTAAAATTAATTCAATATTCGGAAGTCCAATTCTACAATGCCTGGAATAACTTAATAGCAAACGGAAAAGTTTCAAATCTACTTAATCTTCATAGTTTATATTATCCATTCTGTGAAAGAATTTATCCCACATCCCAGCATCACATCAAATTACATCCCTGCTCAGTATATATAGCCTATAGCCTTGTTTTTAACCAAGACTCACAAACAGACAGTTGAACAGCCAAAACGAAGATTTGATATGTTTCCCTCGTCGATTTAATTGTTAAATAATGCTGTTAAGGCGTATAATTTGATCATTTAATCACCTGATTTTGAGAGATTAGTTTTTTTTTTAATTTTTCCAGTTTTGTATAACAAAATATTTGATAAATTTAAACTCTCATATTTAAAAAAGTTATAGGAATAAAAATATTCACAAAATGTAACGAAGACAAAAAATTATTATTCATGAAAGGCATGAAAAGTTTTTTTTTTAATCAAATTAGAAGTATATATATATAAATAAATAAATAAATACATAATTGAGTTTCTTTAAAGTGGATATCAGCAACAATAAATGAAGAGACAATTCTTAAATTGGAATATCTTCGTTATTTTGTCTATTTTTACTCATTTTAAAAATATATATAAAAATTGAACAGAAATAAATTATGGAACACTTATATGTAACGCTGCGAATAGAGATAAACAGACAGCCAAATTACGCAATAGTGTTGCTGGTTGTAAATCCCTGCTTAATGCTCTTGTAATCAATGCATAAATCTTTATTAATTTACTTATTTTCTCTACTAATTACTGTTTGTTTATACTCATGGTTTTTCTTTTATAAATTTGAACGATTTTGCACACAACATCTCCAATCAAATGTTATATTAAAACTTTTTATGAAAGTGTCGCAAAATATAGTGAAAGCTGTCATTTAATTGTACAGCTAACAATATGTATTGTGTATCATACGAGTATTCTGTTCCAATTAATTTTAATGTGTTAAACATTAAACTTGGAACATCTTTTAAGTTATTATACTTACATATAAATACATACGTAGGCCTACATAATAATTATTAATTATATACGTTTAGGATATCTGACATATTCCATATTTTGTGGTTAATATTTAGGGTGATTCAACAATCATATTAAATCTCATATTCATTATCGATCTAATACTAAAAGTACATTCTAAAATTAAAATTTTAGAATGCTAGAGAACATCCAATTATTGTTAATTCTATTTTGTGAAGTCATTAATAGTTGGAAAAGCTCTAAATAAACATTATTAAATCTGAAATAATATTTATTTTTTAATTTCTTAAAAATCAATAAATGCATGTTATATAATAATTATCCTTAATTCATATTTAATTTACTATATATATATGATAAATCGAACCGTAACAGCATGGTATTAGCATGTGACATACAACAAATTCTGCACATTGCGAAATTTAGAACGGATTTAAATACAGCATTCAATGAATGCATAACAACACCAAAATAGGCATTACATAACATCGAATTCACAAAATAATTTATAGTAGCTTATTTTCTGCCACTAAATATATTTAAAATGCCTTTTATTGTACAAATATTGGTTCAATTGTTGGTTATATTATTAATAAATAATTTATTGTTTACTGCCAATATAGACAGCTTTGCCGGTCACAATCGGCACTAAGACTTATCACTATTTCTCTATAAGGCTTTTTAAAGGACAGTTATAACTATATACTACATGAATTTGCAAATCATAAAAATTTTAATTTTCGACAGAGATAGACGTGAAGTATTTCAAAATCGGGGTGCATTCAACTAAACCGTTTTTATGTTACATTATAAATACTTAATTTGTTTTTCTCTGATAATATTGGATTTTTAAAAATAAGATATTTTTTTGAATTTCAATATTAAGACATAAAACTCAATTTTACTTAAATAAAAAGTTGTTAATTGTTTAAACAAAAATTAAGTGAAACAACATATACTATGCAATAAAAATTATTTTGCGACATACAACAAATTTGCGTTCAATTATATTCAACAGTTTTATCCATTTTTACAAGTCATCAATTTCTCATTAAATAGTAAAATGATTATTTATGATATAACCTCTGTTTTCCAGTGGATTCAGTCATTCTGTGGATCCCGTCATTCAGAAGAAAAACAACAACAAACTTATAATTTCATAAAGCAAGATGAACAAAAATTAACAGATTACTTTTTTAGTCGAAAATAAAATTGCAGCATTTTACCAACAGACTTGTGCTTCACTTTTCTCCCGGAAGTCTTCCTAATTAACTCATTTTATGAACAAATAAAATGTACTTATAAATATTAAAAAGAAAGTTTTTAGGGTACTTTATATAATAAAAGCCACATATTCCTATTGCCCCAGAGTAGATTTAACATCAAGGAATACGGTGTCGTGCATTTTCAAAATAATATTTTAATTAAATAATTCAGAGCTCCCTTATATTTTATTAAATGAATGTTACATAAAGCATAATTTCGATTTATTGCTTGTGTATGAGCATTTTGCTTGAAGCAGATTCAATTTTTCAAATTCTAGTTATATATACAAATAAATATACATAACGTATTGAAAGATTATTAAATCAAATAATCTATAATATACCCATATAAAAATATGATACACTACTTGTGAATGAAAACTGATTAACATTATTATGGTGAAATAAAGTAGTCATATGCAAAAGAACCACGTAGAACCATTTACAGTTTATCTGAAATGCAATCTACAGAGGTATCTTTTTTTAGCATATATTATCATTAGTAGTATGTAAGAGTAATATGTTATACAGCATAGGAATAATATTAATATACATTTAATGTGTATGATTATGCGTTGACCACAATTTAACCATGTGTATATTTAAATTATACATTTCTCGCAACATCTGCATATTATATACAAAATTTGTTACACTAAAAACGGGTAAGTAATTTTAGCACCAATGTAATTATAGTAATTAAAAACAACAAAAAATAATAGCCCAGAAATATTAATTTTAAACAATAGCAATTTATAACAATAGTTTATTTTTAATGAAAATATTTATAATTCTGAGCAAATTTTATTTTTAGAAATTGTAAATATTTTTCACTTCATAAGTTCTGTAGTTTTAAAACAAACAAACAAGCAAAAGTTTTTCCATTCTTAAAACCAAATTTCGCTTAGAACATTGCTGAAAAATAAAGTTTAATCTTTTCTCTTCTTTGTCACTTATAATATATATCTCACATAATTTACACGCGTTGACATATTGACATAGCTGATATTAGCTATCGAGATAGTTATTGAGAAGGAATTGAACGGGACAAAAAGATCAGGAGTATGTGTCACACACAAGTCAATATTAACAACAAGTATTACTGAAAACAGTCTAGAGAGAGAGAGAGAGAGAGAGAGAGAGAGAGAGAGAGAGAGAGAGAGAGAGAGAGAGAGAGAGAGAGAGAGAGA
>JAUZND010062873.1:0-17965 GCA_034780555.1 Coelogynopora nodosa | reverse complement strand
ATTGTCCTGGTACTCAAAAATTATGATTAGAACCATTTTTTGGGGTACTTTGAGGCCCCACAGATATCGATAGGCAAACCTGTGCAACTTAAGACGCACCATTCTGAACTCAGCAACCAAAGATCTATTCATTCCACCTATCAAACCTTTAGTACTCAATATTATGATCAGAACCCTCCCGGCTCCCGCACTATAACTTTTAAATACTCGTTATCCATAAGATATTGTTATAATTGTACTGTTTGTCAAGCCTTGTTTAATAAAAAAAAAGTTATCCTTTTGTATAACAGCTTTCTTTAGTGGAAATTAATTTACATCAGAAAGTAGTATAGGCTGGAATTTTGTATTATCTATGGCTATCATACATTTTAGTTTCCTATAGTATAATTTTAGTAAAATAGTATTCACAATTTTTTCGTGTATTTGTAGCTATTTTAATTTAATATAAATAAATATTAAAGGAAATTGATTCTGACAAGAATTAAATTACATTTTGTTTGGGTTTTTATATACTATATTATATTAAGTAGTACAAAATAACGTTTAAATGTTTAATATATCGACATCGTCGTTATATCATGTTAAGCAGTTCAGATAATATGAATTTAACTTTACTATAATTGAATAAAAAAGGATGTAAGTTCAAAATTCGGAAATCATAACTACGACTCTGTCATCGACTAATAAATGAATTAGTGACTTAAAGACGACGGAAAAGTCATCGAAAACATCTTTTAGACAAAAATGTACAACACAGCGTTTTGCTTCAATTTGTTCATAATCTTCAATTAGATAAATATGATTTTCTTTCACATCAGTTCGAAAAAATAGTAAAAGGTAAAGTTTAATTTTTCTAACTTAGAAAGTGTTTTGCATATTATTTATTTGGGCATACTTTATTCATAAAATGTGTAAATTTGAAGCGATCTATAAAATAACCCTTTCTTTTAAAAATGTTTTGAGACTAACGTAAGCGTCGTTGAAATACAAAAAAGGCTCAAATTACTAGATAAGCTTGTAATAATATAATGACTCATAGTAAAATCGGAATACATCTATATAGCTACTCTCAATAACTGGTAGCTACGATAATATAAACATAAATAAATATGCCCGGAAAGCAAGAAACTATAAGCCTAATGTGCGTGTTTAATACAGGGTGGGTCAAAAGTACGTCATTTTTATTTTTAAAAAAATGTAACTAACAGTATACAACATGTGATTACAAGCAGTCATGATCTTAAACCGTAATTAAATGTATAATTGTTTTTAATAGTATTAATACTCAAAACAAACATAAAATGAAGTATATTTAGACCTCGAATAAACCACCATTGTTACATTTAATCCTCGAATAAATCACCATTGTTCTGAAAGCATTTCTCAACACGCTTCGGGAAATCTTTCATTGCTTGACGAAAAAGATCGAGAGAGATAGCAGCCAGTTGTTCTCTGATTTTTGTATCCAGTTCGTTCGAGTAGGAAAGATTGTGCCTGGGGTGTAAACTTTCTGACGAAGATGAGACCATAGCCAGTAGTCGCATGCAGTTAGATCGGGTGACCTTACAGGCCATTCGATAGATCCTCTTCGCCGGATCCACTGATTTGGCAAATTTTTGTTTAAGATTTGGTGTGCATTTAAACTACAATGGGATGAAGCCCCATCCTGTTGAAAAAGGATATCCTTCTGCTTTCTTCTGGTAAAATATGGAACCACTTAGTTGGATAAAATGTCACAATAACGCTCCGAATTCATGCTTTGAGGACTTATATCAAAGGCAATTCACACCAGAGAAACTTATGCATGCCCAAACCATCAATGTAGTAGTTTTGCAAGAATTGCATATCCTTATTTTGAGATTTTCGATTGTCCAATAGTGTACATCGTGTTTGTTGACTGTACCGTTAAGTGCTAATATGCATTCGTCTGAAAAACTAATCTTTCTGAGAAAGGAAGAGTCAACACGAAATCTTCCTCGCATCTCCTCACAGAATTGAAGTCTTCTGTCATCATCTCCATCGGTTATAAACTGACTGTAAAGAAGTTTATAAGGATGCACTTTTGATTTGTGTAAAATACGACAAACTGTACTCTGTGATAACTCTAGTTCATCAAATAGTCTTCGAGTATAGACGTCGTGGGATAATTTATGCAAGCAGCTAAGACCTCTTCTACCTAGCTGAAGCTGTTAGGTCTATAACCGGAACGTGACGATCATTAAGTGAGTTTGTTGCAAGAAGTTTTTCTTTCCATCTTAAAATAGTTGATCGTGCTGGTGCTTCTTTGTTGAACCTAACTATGAATTTTCGGCGACATTCTTCAAACGAATCAAAATAAATAGACCAAGACGTTAAAATAACTTTTTCATTTATTGTTTATTCCAGGCTGTATACGTCCACGATCGTCACTAAACTAAACATCGACTTAGGTTATCGATTGCAATTTTTTAAAAATTATTACTAAAAATGACACAGACTTCTGACTCACCCTGTTTATGTAAATTGTAAGTGTAAACGTTAAATAGGCGCCACATTTGACATATTGTCAGAAAGTTTCGCTAAATTATAGCACCAAAGCAGTATACAATTCAATAAAAAGGAAGCGTTTTTATTCAGATAGGAGTGAATTCTTTTAGAATATTATTTTGTGTAATTTGTTTACTCTGTCATATGCAGTTGAAAAAAAATACTAGGTAGGTACCAGATTTAGCTTTTATCGATGAGTTTCCTCCAAGGCCGGTGTAAAATATAGGGCCACGTTTCTATCATGTTTTTTTATTAGATACAATATTTATGGATCGTATATATTTTTTATTATATTTTATTATATGTAGTTGATTAAAAGAAATAACTAAATATTTTGGCAATATTAAATTTTTAAAGATTATAAAAGCTTCAATCGTCTTAGTTTTTAGGAATATATCAGCGTCAGTATTCTCAGGCATCGTCTACCGGTATAAAGAAATCTCTAGTGCATATTAACCGCTCAATATTATTTAATATAGACTCAATTATAATATTCAGTAATAAGCATGTCAATATGTAAATGTTGAAAAATCTCTTATTAACAAAGTATTCAATTGTATTTTGTACCACTTGCGATTTATTGACAGATGCTATATCCAGTAATATATAGTACACTATTATAATACGTAAATATTATCAAATAAGGCATGCAACATCTCGGTTTTGTTGCTTTGTATAATAAAGTAGTGCAGCTATTATATTTCTATAGTTGCACACCATTAAAAATATATACAAAAGTGTCTATTAAAATATGTGCTACAGACTGCGTCACGTAAAGTTAATGTATTTTTATGATTAATTAGCGCAAAATATTAATAACGTTTTTACTAGTGGGGTGATTACTCTCGATTTGGTATTAAAAAAAAAGTTTTTCATTGTTTATGTTGTAAATTTCTACAAAATAATTTCTTTAAATTTACGATTGATTATAATGATAAACATATTTTTTGATATTATATTGAATCGTCTATATATTAATTATTTATTTATACGTTTATTATATGAATAGTTTAATATATTTTACATAAAATTAATAATTATAATTTAAATAGTCACAATTTTATGAGAGTTTTTAGTTGACTTTTATATATTTGCGCTATTATATGGTAAGTATACTCGATATAAAATTGACAAGGCAACGTCAATAATATCCACACTGATATAACCGTTCAAATGAATTGTTTTCAAAACTATCAGTCCAACACTTTTTTGCTTTTTCTCGAAGCTTGTCAAGACGTTTATTTTTTATCGATCCTTTTGTTTTCTTTTGACTCATTTTTGCTTGCCTCGTTTCGGATTTGAACGACGTTACATACTGATTAGAAGGGTATTTTGACCCCAAATGAATTTCGTGTTGATAAGCATCAGCAGTGCACTCTCTTGAAGAGAGAGAATTGCATTTTTCACGTATATAAGCCATGTAGTGAGACTGAGCGCTTATAGTTTGAAATGAAGAAGCGCTGTACGATTTCAATTCCGCGGATGAATCAAATAAATTATCAGATTGAAAAGTAGGTTCGGATAAAGCCACAGTCGTGTGAATAGGCATAGTTATTGGGGTAGAATTAGATTCCCCATCTTTCTGTGAATATTGCATCGCGCTCCCAAGCAAACAGTACATCTGAGAATCCTGAGCCATGGCGACTTGTGGGTGCACAACAACCGGGAATTTCTTTTGCCTATAGAATGTGTGTAAAAACATGACATACACGTTATTATTATATATACGATATACACATACAACATAATAATGGAGTGAATGATCGATCTTATTTCTGAAGTATAAGAATAAGTTATATATTTCAAAGCAACTCCTTCATATTATCTGCCGTTAATTGTAACTTTGGAAAATTTAAGGTTAAATATTTAGACAATTACGCAGAGTAATATAAACTAAAAAACATATTAAATTACACTTTTCATTTAATTTCAAGGTAAAACAACGAACTGCAACTTAAGAGAATTCATTTGTTATTTGAATTATAATTAAGTGTTTATTATATAACTTTTAATTTGTTGAAGTTTCAAATATACCGCATCTTATGAATTTTTCGGTACAATAAGAAAATTAATTGAAAAATTGTACATTATCATCTTCAATTTTTATATTACATAAATTGAAAAAGTTACACGAATTTTTAGATAGTCTAAGCCTACACATATTAATATTTTTTGTGTATCAATTTTTTTATTATTATCTAGTGTTTCCATTACTTTGTATATTTGAGAAATTAGCTATAAGCTAAATCAGATAAGCATACACCTAATAAATGGGCGTTTTTGAAAATCCATTTCAAAATGTAAGTAAAATTTAACAATTTTCAGGTAGTCTATATATTATTCATTCTGTCTCTATTAAAATTGAATGAATATTCATATTCACAATTTCATATTGAGTTGATTGTCATTAATCTCCTACTGAAAATGTCAAAATTATATTTGATGCATGTTATTAAATAATTTTAACTAAATGTAAACTTTAAATCTAATTTAACCATTATTGTAAGAGTAGACTATAATACTGTTACAAAAATGTTACAAAAATATTTTCGTAGATTTTCAAACGAAAGTTATTGCACAAATAGCTGAATCTGAACTCTTGGTTCTACATATATTTATAAAGACACATTACAAAATAAAATCGGTTAATCGTATAATAGAAAATGTATAATGTGTTTCTTTCGTCTTTCGTATAAATAGCTCCAACATATGATATAGAATATATACCTCATTTCCAAAACTTTTCCTTTTTCTTGTAATCTTCTCAAACGTTCGATAAGTGCTCTGAAAACAATATATAAAATATATATTATTTAATATATTATCGTAACAGTATGTTGGTTGACGGTAATTATTGTTATATTGATATTCTTAGCTTTCGTGATAAATTTACAGATGTTTCACTTTTTTTAGGTTGTATCGAAAATGTAAAAAAATGTCACATAAAATTAGCAAAAAAATGTTGTCAAATTCTTCAATTGTAGTTTACTTTATTGTGATACTTAATCTTAATATATGGTTTAAATAATCTTACATACTAGTTATAGTTTGACTATATCTAATATTTTCAAAATTGTATTATAATTTTCTATTATTCTAGATTGTTTATCTAGAATAATTTAAGTTATATATATTTAGATTTTGTTGCTCATCTCATGAAGTTGATTAATCAAGACTAATAAATTAAATTGCAAATTGTCAGGATATATTATTTTTAATTGTTGATAATATTATACCGGTATTTATTAAAACAAAATTAATATAATAAAATAAAATATATCGGTAACTTTCAAGACACCATTTCCTTATGACAATATCGACTCGTTATTTACAGTGTGGAAATACTCATTTTAGTTTACAGGATTATAGATTGTAATTAGTGTATTTTATTAGTATTTCTAATTACAAAAAACCATTGTAGTTTTTAGCAAAATTAGTTAGTCCTTGCAGATTTCAGATTACAATCTTTTATTTATCATATCCTGCGTGATGAGATAATTTCACACTCTATTAAGGCAAAACAAAAATTTCAAAAGGTTCAAATACTAGATAGTCTCAGACGACAATCATTGAACTATTATTATAGGACTATTAGAGTCCTAGGTGTTTTAAATATATTCATAGCATTATAACATGATATTTTAAGTGCAAGTTAAAATACTTAGCACATTTCCTTTTTTTGGTCTGAAGAGAAAATTACAAGTTTTGCTTACAAATTTGTTTAACGTTTTATGGTAAGACAATATTATCGGACCAAATAGTTTATTTTACATTTGGTACCAAAAGAGCCAGGACTGAATATTCTACTACAAACTATTTCAATTAATTCTCTAACTATATAGATATAGAAATCTAAATAATAGAAAAATTATATACATTATTATTTATCTGTAAACTTTAATATATGTCGATTTTCCTATTTACTACCAGTTACACAAGTCTTCAAATATGTCGACTACTAAATGTTTAATTCTATCAAAATATTATACTCAGCAAAAATTATTTCTGCTTTATAATTATATCTAGTGAAAAAATCTTACTTTTTCATAATAGTAGAAATACCATAATTTGTTAATCGTCATAGCATTGCTAATGATGGGTAGTAATAACCAACCATTTTTAAGAGATTTTCTTTTCAAAAGTATACAGCATATTGAGTTCAGATTTTCACACATATTATTAACATTAAAGTTTTGAACATTTTTTAAAGTGGACTCTTTTTCGCGTCAATGATGTCATAATTGGTATAAAAAATATATTTTACTGTTTTTGGATTATGTTTTTGGTAATGATCATGGGATGATAACACTTGGCGATAACAAACACTTTATTTTATTATTAAAATTATGTTTGTATAAGATCTAATCCACAGGTAATGCGTTTTATGAATAAATATATATTAGGAATAAATTATATCATTTTAATAATATTGCATACATAAATACTTTCATAATTAAGTTTTCTATCAGACATGTATGCATACGAATAAAGAAATATAAATAATATCACTAAATATTGTGGGCAAACAGCTACATTGTGTGCTAATTAATTAGAGTGAAAGTATCAATGCTAACACTGATATTTTCCTACCCGGAATGCAGTGTAGGCGATTGTGGAGGAAATATTGGTGGCAACCGAGGACTGGCGATGTCCGGTACAATTGATCGCTGTACCAATGCAATCTTTCCAACTTGGAATGCAGAATTTGTGACCTTGTTAGCTTGTCGATAATCATTGATATACTTTTTAGAATCAAGATGATGGTGAAAGGGAATGGTTTCCGGTTGTTTTAACACTGGTTTAGTCATACCCTTTCCCTTTGAACGCCTGCCATTTGAACCAGCTTGACGAATAGTCTTAGTAGTGATGTTAACATATGGGAAGCTTGTGCGTTCCTGCTCCTTCTCAGATGAAATTAGATTCTCACAATTATTTTGCCAACCGGATAAAAAATTATCAACTGCAAAATTGGAATTAGTATGGTCTAATGAATCCAGCTCTAAAAGTCTTTTTGTAATCGATTCAACCGTATCAGGGCAACAAAAATGGCATAATCCATTATGATTTCTGGTACACTTGGTATTGTTGCAGTCAATATTGGTGATATCAGCTTTATGTAAAAAATTGTCGAAAACCATGCTTATTAAGTCATTATCTTCTATATTATTGTTCACAACTGGCTCAGTTTTTAAAGGACACGTATATGCTGTCATTTGTTGAATAGGATGCGATTTTCTTATCAAGTTTGCGTTGTTTCGCCAGAAATTCCTGTGTGTTTTTTCGTTGCCATCTGTAGCGTTTCTAAAGAAATGCAAGACACATCTATATATAAAATTCTTAAATATGCAATTGTCACTGGTTGTCTGTGGTAGAGATACTTACGCTATACAATGAAGAAATAGAAATAAAAGAAGAGGATTGGCATAAAAGATAGAATAGGGATCGTAATTTTATATATTATTTATATATTTTGTACGTTGAGAACCTGCTTGATTGATTTATACTTTTACATAACACGAAGCCCACAAGACTGTGTCAGTTTATAATCGTTACTATAGTATTTATATATAATATATTACATAAAACAATGCTTTGCTAAATTGTATGAAACATTTAGAAATTAATGAAAATTACTTAAATCAATATAAGATAATCCTTATTTTTGATAATAATTTATTCTACATAATTAAAATATGAAATAAAAATTCATAACAACATATAATTTTTATGAAAATATATATGTATTTATTTGTAAATGTCACATTAAAGTTTTTTTTATAATATAATAGCTTACAGTTCAGAAAGAAAAAAAGCAATTCTACTCACTTTGATTTTAAAGCAGCTTTTTTTTTATTTGACATTTTTTTAATTCGTTTGGTTCTTTGTACGGTACATGCATTATTATTTATATTTTTCATATTTTAATTATTAAAACGTGCAACTAAAGCAGTTAAATATAAAGATATCCAGCTGAATTTAAGGTAAATATTTAATAGTATGAAAAAAATATTATGCCTGAATTCACCTGTATTTAAAATTAATCAATAGTAGTATTTTGACTTAATTTAACAAGATAAACAAGATATAAATTCAATTAAATTTATTAATTATACTGCTTCATTTTTAATTAATATTTGAATCAGACATTTTGTTGGCATTCATAGCTTAACTATTAAATGAACAGGCTATGAATACGCCATAATCATGATAATAAGTGTACATTTATCCACATCGCCCTATAGAGATTTATAATTGACGTCTTTAGTTTTTACTATTTTTGAAATACTAACGGTGCACCATGGCTATAAAAATAGAATCGTCCATCAGCATTAATCAAAAAAATTGTTAGGTATTTTTTTATGCCATATTTTTTTTAAATATTCGATAAATAGGTCTAAGTAAAAAAAACACCTAATTTTGTATTGATTGTGAAAATCAATCATATTTATGTATCTATATGAAATTCTCTTGACCTTTATATAGTCTATCTATGACATAGACTTATGACATAAACAACATAGATCTATGACCATTAGTTTATAGACCATTACTCTATGGTCTAGACCATTATAGAGAGTAGACCATCGTCACATTTTCACATATAGGACATCTTCACAAAGATATCTTCCGTACTGAAAAGGTTGATTTTGCGGGCATGTAATTACGAATATTTCGATTAAGTATATAAATTAATTACTTATTATTTAAATTTTTTCAAATATGCTTTTCAGGGCATATCCATAGATATTTCATATTATAAAACAAATTAATTATAGAAATGTAATATCTATGGGTATTTCATAATATTATAATCAGGCGCGCGATTCCAGGGGTCGTCGGACGTGCCATGCAACTCTCGCATTTAATTATTTGTCCGGAATTAAGATTTTTGTTTACATAATTCTATTATTGACGGATTTTTTTAGTTAGTTTAGTGGATTGATTGAATTTTGTTGAAATTTGAAGAAACGTGCGTCTTTAAAATAAGCATGATATGAGAACACATGTTAGTTAAAGTTAATTTGTAAAAAATCATTTCATATATTTAAATCATGACATTATTAGTAAGAGCAAGTGTAAATATCATACCATAACCATACCATCTAAATTATGTAATATATTTGCTGGCTTAAATATTCTAAAAACGTCCTTTGATTATTAAAATATAATAAAACACAAAACTTTGACAAATTATTAAACAAATTAACCGGACATGTATTCGTATAAAATATTAAATTGCGATGTTAATTGATATTAACTAAAAATGTTTATCAACAACTAATAAATACGTACCCACGACGGACCGTTAAAGATGCTTTGAATAATAAATTTGACATTTGCCAACATTATGTTTTCTGATTTTACAATCGCTTTAATCTCCGACTAAAGACGTATCGTATTTGTGACTATAACGCGTGAGGTTCTTGAAAATTACATGGAGTTTTTTGTACCTTTCAATCAGTGTCTGCCCCTTCAATACAGTTTGATTTGTTTGTCCCAAATGATCGCTTGTTTCTTGAGAAGGCCTTGAAAATATGTATCGCAGCATTTTTATTGTGTACATATAGTTGTAATTTAATTCTGACTCTTGTGAATTATCGGAATTAGAAAAACCATATCATATTTATTAATTGATGAATACATTTAAAAAATGAATTTAAAAACTGTCTTTAAAAATTTTGTTTATATTCTATCTTAGGTATCAATATGTATAAAGTGTTATCATTTCCAAGTTTGCCGTCAGTGAGGGGATTTAATAGGTCAACCATTTAGACGTACTTGCTCTGTACGTCAAACAGAACACAAAATGTAATTCCATATTTATCTGGCTTTGATGCCAGATTAGCAAAGGCACATTAGCAAAGGCCCAAGCTAGTTATATTTAGAAATGTCTACTAATGTCTATGTTGTGTTATCTAATTCCCTATTGGAAACAAGTTAGAAGTGTTTAGATTGTCTTATTATATCTATGGGTCTGACTCATCCGTATTTATAGATAATGCCATTCAGAATTTAGATAAGGCAATTTATGATAAACATAATATCACCATATTATCATTAGATCAGTAAAATAATAAAAGTCAGTAGATATCAATATGGTTGGACGACATTTTATACTCCAATATTTCATTAAAAAATCAAAATGGGTCATTTTTTACCTATCCGTATTTCTAGTGATAAACTATATATAGTTTAAATTCATAGAACAGATATTGTGTAATAAAATTAATTAATTGTAATATATTTCTATACTATCGGCTGGAATATTATTTTAAGCAAAACTGCAAGTTTTACGCGTATTAGTTCTATGCTTAAGTAAGCTAAATTTTAATCTTAAAGAAAAAAGTAGAGAAGTTAAATTTTTACTAAAGATTCAAATAGATAAAATATATTATCTTGAAAAATATTGCGGTTTTTGTTATTAAATGCTTATCCAATACTTATCGCTTTCATTTTAACATTTCTCTCTACTCTCTATAATCTATAATCTATTCTATATCTACTCTCTATAATGTGAAAAATAAAAATAATAAAATTTTATTTTTTCACATATAATTTTTAGTTGTACATAAAAAGGAAATAAAATATTCTTGCGAGATTCAACTAGTTACCCGGGTAGTTACAATGAATAATGCTATTAAAAATATTATTACAATAAAATAATGCTTATTAAATAATTTTAATAATTTTAAAATTTAAATTTTTTTATCACTATTGTCATGTAGTACTACTTGCTATAGTTCGTAATCTTCAATATCGTTTATATTATTTCGATATCACGATAGTTTATTTTAAAATATTTATATCAGTCGCTGTTTTGTTTATATATTTTCAACTTGCAATTTCTATCATTGTGCAATTTGAATTTACTAAAGTTTGTGTTTGTACACGTTCAATATGTTTTTAAATCGATAAAATCATAAAATTCTAAAATCATAATATTTAATATTATAAAATACTAAAATTGTACAATTTAACTTCTTGATATAACAAAATTTTAAAAAAACGACAAAATCCTAAAATTTCTAAGTTCACAGCACTTACGAAATCTTAATTCTTAAAAAAAAAATTCTAACCTGATTTTGAAGTCGAATAACCCCATAAAATTATTTAAATGTTCCACATATCCAAATAAAATTATGATGTTTAACGTACATAGTAAAAATGTTAAACTCTATAAAATTGTACTGTTTAGCCCCATAAAATCTTAAATATATAATATGTAACACCATAAAATTCTAAATAAACAAATATTTACCAAATAAAATTCTAAAATCTTATAGTTGAATCGCAATAACAATTTTAAATCTTAAAGTTAACTACATATAATCCCAAAATCATAAAAAATAATTCCATAAAATAAAATAATTTAAATAGTAATCCCTAAAATTGTTAAAATTCCAGAAGTTAACTCCAAAAAATCATAAAATTTAAAAATGTTATAACAATTTAAAAACAAAATATTATAAATATAAAGTTTCAACTCCAAAAATCCTATATTCCTAAATTTATACTCAATAAAATTTTTAAATTGTTAAATGAATATTCCAGGGTGGTTAAAAATTATAATTAAAAGTATAATATAAATTAAAAGTCTCAATTAGGGAAGTAAGACTGAATCATGATGGAATTGAGATTGAAGCTAGAAGAAAAATGACTCAATATATCTAGCGTAGCTTTCTGCATCTAGATTAAAACTTCCACGTCAACGAGAATATAACTATTCTTGTTATATAACTTATATATACCTAGCGTAGATAATTCTAATTATCTACGTTAAGTAGATAATTAATATGATTAGTTGATTCATGTTAAACAGTTTCCAATTATTAATCGATTAATAAGTACCTTCATATATTCGAAAATGTTGTTTAAAAAGTACTATTAAAAATTATTATTAATATATTAATAAGATTAGAAAAGTTTGAAATTCTTTTTACACGTTTACTTTATTTAAAATAACGTACAATATATAAAATTTTATTAAATAAGTCATGAAAATTGACTTATTTTAGATGTATTATACAAAAATATTATTAATAATAAAAAAACTACGAACATAAGCAAACAATTAAACAAATTGTATTTAAAATTCTGTCATAAAAAGTATATAATTATAGTAAATATATATATATGGATAATAATATGTTAATCTATCTCTTTTACAGTTCTTGTTTAAACATGCTGTAAATTGTTTAAAAACAGTCAATATTGCAGTTCGATTTAAAATGAGAATACATAGCCTATAGCTAATAGTTTATTATTATATATTTTTTTAAAACGGCCTTGAGAGCTGTCGCTTCATTTTTCTAAGAGACGCTTCATGCACTACTTTGAAAGTAAGCAGCAAAGTTATCCGTAACACTTGGAGCATACAGTAAGTGTGTATTCGATGAAGAAGATCGAGGATTACGAAAGGTTCAAAATAATCCACCTAATTGCGCCATGTTCCATGTATATAGATTTATAATATATATTTCTTGTAATATCTTCGCTGTCAATAAAGCCAGCTGAGTATTAGTCATTTTACATTAATTGTGTAACACTGAGCATGACTTTATAATTTTCACTACAATTTCCCGGTTTGGTATAGAGGGGCTTTTTGAGAATTTGCCAAACGCGCAATCATTACTCTGAATGCCTTCTCGGTGAAGCACCGAGCACGTGAAAGGCGGTAGCAATAAATCTTTTCCTTATTGCAGGTCATCATGTCACGTCTCGGGAACGGTTGCTATAGGTTTGGTAGTTGAGAGAAAGATTCATCCCCTAAAAAGAAATGGGGCATTAGGGCCTATTCCCACCATATGTGATGCGACGTGATGGAGCGTGGTGCGGCGCGGCGAATAATTAATTTCAGGTCTCAATAAGCGCGACGTAATGTATCATATTTTGATGTTTCGACATAATTTATAGGCTAATATGCATTTAAATATGTATTTCGTCCCGTGACGCGTAGAAAAAGTTGAATTATTTCAAATTTAGGTTCGTAGCGTTGCGCTCAGTGTAAATAAGCTTAATGAAATGTATCTATTGAACTTTATATGGAGCGTTGCGTTGCGCTTGGTGGACATGCAAGTCTTTAAAATGTTTATTCTAGGCAGTTGACGGTTTACAGTTAGGTTGAGAGTTACTGATTTAAGGCCCATCCCAAACTAGCTTGTTGCGAATATTCCTTCATCACTTTGACGACCTAGAGCACCTGCATGGACTTCCGCAAAACACAGGGTCTGCTTTTTAAACAGCCATCAGAACAATTATGGAATGGAAAATTCTTGTAGTTAAAAAAATCACTACCCGTCCGAAGAGGTTTCATCACAGCAAAATGCTAGACTTATTAGCTGGTATATAATTGGGAAAATTTAATTTTTGCAAGAAATTCAACGACTTGTAACCTGCAGTCTTGAGCTTTGAGTGTACGTAAAACCTTACATTTCACTTAGTGAAGAAAAACTCCTCTTTAGTTATATAATTTATGAAACCAAAAATGAAAACGGTGAATTATTTCCTGAAAGGAAAAAAAATGGGGTACATTAGTTTAAGGAATAGTAGGTATAAATGAAAGGGAGTTGATTAATATTGGACATGAGAAAGATATTATATAGATCAAACTAAACAAATATGAAACGTGTTAACTATAATTGATAATAGGATATAGGTAATGTATAATATGATTGGTATAGTTAATAATATAATATGATAGTTAGTAGTATGCATATAATAGGTAGAATATGAGATGATAGATAGTAGGTATATGATCATAGATAATATAAACTAAGCAAATATGAGTTAGTTAATGTAAATATAGCAAAAACATATCGCTTAGAATCATGCATACACGGACAGTTAAATAAGAACATGTATTTTAATTAAAATTTATAATTAGTCTCAAACAATGTTAAGATAAAGATATTCACCAAATTTGACATGGTTCTATAAATGTGAAAGTTTCCTGTATTATTAACATTATTACCTAATAAATTAAATACTTAAATGACTATAACAGCGAATATAATGTTAGTGCCGAAGATACTAAATCATGACTAAAAATATTATAAAATTTATAGTATGGCTAAAAATAGTATAATTAATTATAAAAATTATAGATGTATTATTATAATGCCATTTTATTCAAAATATCCTCTTTTCCGCTGTCGTTGACACGCCTGGTCATTATTTAATATATTTATTTAATAACTTTTGTTATTGCACATTAAAATAGATCACGTTTTAAATTTATACTTCATCGCTTAGGTTTTAATATGTTGTATAGGGATACCTATTTGAGCTGCGCATCGCATTTTTAGGTCGGCCACAGATGTATGACATAATATACATTATTGCTTTTTACATACAATACATTTTTATATTATAATGATGATGCATTATCTCATTTTTTGGGACTTATTAGAATGGAAGTGAAGCAAATTTTTATAGTTTTGCCCCATAGAACCGGGATGTTTTGTATCCATAAGGTTTTTCAAGTATATATCAATAAATAAATAATATGTTAGTTATTGGCGCATATATGACGGCTATATCTATTTCATAGTTCTTTTTGATTCACCTATATTATGTAAAAAAAAATTCTCGTTGCCTTTCAAACTGCTTCCTTCACTTTTTTGATTATATTGTTTACATTTTCTTTCATAATTCTTTATCCGGAAGACTTACATTTATAGTCGTCAGAATTGTTACAAAAAAATATATAGAAAAGTACTTACTAAAAACCGCATAATATCAATATATTATTTGCTCTATATGAATAATTCGTGCATATTTTATAATATATTTTAATATATCTTATATTACAGAATGAGATCAAAACTATATATAAAACCATATTGAACGGAATAATTATAAACATTTATATACATCTTCAAATATATATATATATCTGATGCCATCACCATAGGTCGGTATAATATGTCGGTTATTCTTTTAAATTTTTAACATTAGATATTTTTTGTGATATTTTCTATAGCTATTAATTAGATAAAAACCTAAAAATTTTACTTGAATTTTAAGTTATTTATTAATAAGTGTAATATAAAGGTGCGATATCCGGGCAAGAAGGGTGATTTGCCAAATCTTGGAAAGGAACCCAACCAACCGAAAGAGATATAGATCAACCAACGTCTGTGTGTATGAAACTTCTTAACCCACTTTTTAATTCTGGTTACCACGTCATGACGGATAATTACTTCACCAGTCTACAGCTTACTGAAGCAATACATGCTAAAAAAAGTCAGTGTTGAGTACAATTCGAAAACAGCGTGGGTAGGTACCAAACTGTGAGACCTTGATGAAAAACAAGCTGCTCTATCACAGTGAGATATATCGCTCACCACAGGGTTTTACGCTTACTACCTACAAAGCTAAAAAAATCAAAGGTTATCTACATACTCAGTTCATTACACAAAACCATTTCGATTGATGAACGGTATCGAAGACATCTACCGGAATCAATAGAATATTACAATCGCACAAAAGTAGGAGTTGACGTTGTTTATCAGATGTCCCGATCAAAGAATATAGCGCTCGCTCTATATTCTTTGGTCCGGATACCATTCTTCGAAAAGTGGTACACGTTGGTGGCCTATGGCAGTATTCTCAAACATTATTAATTTAGCAGTAATTAATGCATATATTATTTCAATAAAGTTTCTGACAATAATTTCTCGCAGAAACTTTCTGCTATAATTGTGTGATGATTTAGCTCATTCTTGGCATGTTCCAGAACTTCCACTTGAGCTTCCAGGACCAGCATAATCATAAATTGCAAAAAGCCGTCATTGCCAAAAAGGTGTGAAGTGTACATTCAAATTTAACACTATGTGTTTTCGATGCAAAAAGGTTTGCTGTGCGACACATACTGCTGAAAAGCTAACCTTTGTGAAATGTACTGCATATGCAGACAATTGAAACTTTTACCAATAACATTTAAAGACTCCTTTTATAAAATAATTTGAATACATTGTCTTGTTTGATATTTAAAAGTATTATACTATACATTTTATATGGATTACAACCTTCATTTTC
The DNA here is from genome assembly GCA_034780555.1 of Coelogynopora nodosa. Taxonomy (NCBI): domain Eukaryota; kingdom Metazoa; phylum Platyhelminthes; order Proseriata; family Coelogynoporidae; genus Coelogynopora; species Coelogynopora nodosa. Next base: position 1,399 of record JAUZND010062873.1, on the reverse strand, counting down.
CTTTATTTCATAAAGATCATTGACCCATCCGTATTTCTAGGTATACCTAGAAATACGGATGGGTCAATGATCTTTATGAAATACATATTGTTTTTCCCGTATTTCTAGTGTTAAATCTATTTTCTGTTCAAAAAATGGATATATGCGCTTTACTTGTCTTCTTGAGAGAGCAACATTGAGTATGCTGCTGATTCTATTGGTAATGTGTATTACCCATAGAGGTATCATTACTACTATATTAAGCATAAGAATATTGCTTAGAATAAGAATATTCAATGTCTTTGGCATTACCTAACAAATCATAACATATTCTAAAGACACTATACGATTGTAAATGGGCTGATAATTTTGAATGGATTCCATCCATCGATGATTTTTAATTAAACATGTACAGCCAACACAAAATGTAAATATAATACAATAGTATTTCTGTTATATATCAAGTATCGATCTTATTAATATCAAACTCCGGATAGTTAATAAGTCTCCTTAATTAGTACATCATAATTTTAATAATTATCTAAACAGCTTCTTCACTTCGCTGTTCTTGAATCATTTAACACTACTTTTTTCAAAATTGGTGACAATTTATTCAAATCTTTCTTCTTTGATCATCCAAATATAAACACACTTGAACATTAAACAAATATTGCATTCCGATTGTACAGATCAATATTGGTTCTAGCGTAAACATAGATAACATATATTAAGAATAAAATATAATAATTAATTATTGCAGTTAATTAATATAGAATATATTTCCAATTATCGAATGTTTGTATTAGTATAATATGCATACACTTAGTGAATTCAGTGACAGTATAATATATATAAACAAAAACAGTTGTCAAAACTACAAAATGAGTCATGGCTGAAGCTCTAAACGAATTTTTACTAATAATTATATGCCGCATGGATTAAATCATAAAATTTCATTCGAAACAGGTTTACATTCATAGTGAATGATAGTATTTGATTATATTCATACATAAAATTGGTGTGTTACTAATTTCAAGTACGAATATATGTAATATGTGAAATCTGTATATGTGTATATATAACTCATTAAAATCAGTATAGTTAGACAATAAAATAGACAAAATAGAAGTATTATTATAAAGTAAATTTGCAACTAGTATCTATCATCAGTACCAGTTTTTTATTGAATGAAAGGTCAATTTCGTAACAATATACAATTTATAATCATTTGATCCCGTGAAGAGAAGAAAACCGGATTGTAGTTATATCTTTGAATGTTTATTGTGAAAAACATTCGAATTATATATCATCACATGAATACCGTTAACATTATCCTTTAATTGATATGAATAAACAAAACATAAAGAAATACATGAACTAATTAATATGAATGAAAGTCAATTAATATATAATGGATTAA
>JAUZND010062862.1:0-17966 GCA_034780555.1 Coelogynopora nodosa | reverse complement strand
AAAAGACTCCCCCTCTACGTAGCGAACCCTACAAAATATGTCACCACGTATGAAGAGTTAAGTTTAATTACTATTCACTAATTACATCATTGGCTATTATCCTATTATAATTACTTTATTAAATTAAAAACCAAGTCTTGTTTTGATAAACCCAATATATTATCTGTCGAAATTGTTGTCATAGCAGTATAATGCGTTCTTAGTATTCAACACGTACATTCAATACTTTGAAATGGAAAATTCGAGAATTTGATACTTTTAATATATTTCACACTTTATTTCTTTTATTGAAGTCCTATTTTTAAAATTATACATATGTTTATCCAAATAGCTTATAGATCAAGATATATGTATTATATATAATTATGTAAACATCTATGATATAATAAAAATGTAATTAGATAAATTATATTTTTGTTACATAAAATAATCTTCACTTCACAATATCTAAAACACTGTTTAAAATTTAGTCTTGTAATCTTTACTGCTTTGATTGTCAAAATAAATGTTGTAAATAGTGTAGTTTCTTTAAATTGCGAATATCAATTAGAACATTTGATACTTGCTGCAGAATCTCTTCTGTTGTTTTCTTCTGGTAGAATGTGAAGATTTATTGAATACTATAAGAATCATGCATTTATCCTGAAAGTTGATAATTACAATACATGTTGTTTTTATATATAATGTTAGGTAAAATACGTAGTTTCATAACGAATCAGTTAATTAAATTATAATGAGCAGTTTAAAATGTTAATAAACAAATTTAAAAAATATATTTAAAATATTTAGAAAAATTATGTTATTTAATTTTGGTAAATTTGAAATAAATTCAAACTTCGATAATATTTATTTTACCATATGTTCAATTTATTACAAATTGAAGATATCAACAAAGACAGATGTGGTTATGAAAATATTAATATGTTTCCATCCTCTTGATGTATTATAAGTGATTAAACGCAGAATCAATTCAGTGCCAGAAAGTTCACGGATATAATATGCATTATAAGTTATTGTACATATGTCGTGAAAAAGTACAAACGGTCATAGAGGTAAATGTTGATACAAATACTGAAGTGATCCTAATATGTTCGTTCTTTAATCAATTGCACTTTAATAACATTTCAATTAATCCAATTATAATGTTAGACTTTTGGTTACGCAGATTTTGTACTATTATAAATATATTGTTTACAATGTTGTGATTTTGAGCAAATAGTCTAATTATATAATAGACATTTACATAATATGTAATTATTTTGAAATTATTTACATATTATGTAAACAATAGTAAAATGTTGCCGTCATAAAAAAATTGCATATAAACTATTTTTATAAGTTTAAGTTAGTCAATTTTTTTTTAGGCATGCTCATTTAAAAAATTTAATTTAAAAGGTTTTTATTAAATGTCATTATGAATAATTCTTACATTTTCACATTCGGAAAAAATAAGTCGAATATATATTAAATTTAATCAACTCAAAATCATCAAAATTATATTTAAATTTTATAAGTTTTGTCTTTTAAATAAAATTAGTGAAATTTGATTAATAATTTCAAAATATAGACCATATATTTTCAAAGTTCATGTTTAATATTTTAATATTTAATTTGGTATTAATATATTTAATGCTTTATTTATAAAAAAAAAATAGTTTACAAAGTTAGAACACCTTTTGTTGGCTGACATATTTAAAATAATCTTAATAATGCGTATAATATTTTACAATATTACTTTCTTCACTATGTTACCAGTAGAACAGCGTCAATGTGGGAAGTGTTTAAGTTAATCACATTTATTTTATCACTTGTAATGCAAAAATGTGCATGTTAATGAGAATGTATTTTTTAAATCGTTTGGTAGCAGTTACATCGTCTTATTATAATAATATGTTATTATTCATATTATAATAATATCTAATAAAAACAATACAATAATAATAACACTCTGTTCCAATAAACTTTTTTAGTATTTTGAAACAATTTCGTATCAATTAAAAAATACTTTATGTAATACAAAATACAAGAATATAATAACAATAAAACATTTTTGCAATAAACTTTGCTTTGCCAAAAGCAAATCATAATAATGTTTATTAGATGTAAAAAATTCTGTAAAATGTTGTTATTACCAAATATTCAAGGAATATATTATGAACAAATTAATGTAATTAATACGTTAAATAATTTTTAAATAATCTCATCTCCAACCCCCCCCCCCTCCCCATTTATAGCATTGACATATTTAAACAGGACAACAAAAACGTAACATTCATTTATGTTAAACTTAATTGAAAACTAACAACTCTTCTTCAACAGACGAATAATACAAGTTTCCTTTGTTTGATTTAAGAATATTATTGTCAAAAGATTCAAATATATACCGTATTTTATGGTTCACATTTTACCATACCTATCTATTTATCAATAATTTATTAAGTGTTTGTTTTATTTCGATTAGTGTGTGATTATGTATCACAAAAAATATCTGCGTTTAAAAATGAAAGCGGAAAATCAATTGAATAATCCTTTATTTTTTAATTATCCATTGTTTCAAAAGTTGCGAAAACTTTATTTTATATAAAATTAAAATTAAAGATTTCTATTTAATATTTTATGTCAAAATAAACAAATATTCTTAACAATATATAATGAATCGGATTTGTTATGCTATCAAGATGTTATATGATACATATATATATATATATATATATATAATTCGATGCCCATGTTTGTATCATTATTTACTATGGATTACTACTATAAAAATCTTTTAATTATTTAAATATTTAAAAGATTTTAAAATTTTGTTAAAAGTAACTTTTACAACATATTATGGTGTAAAAGTTACCAAGCAAAATATTTACGTAGAATATTCGATGTGTGAATTATATATGGGTAGCTTATGATGACTACAATATATAATATACCGAGAAGATCGGGGTGTGTCTCATTAAACATAATGGGGTTACAACCATTATTATTTTATTTTATTACTAATTATATATTTTTAATTGATTGTCAACTTCAATAGTTACATAACAGGCTAGACTTGTACATAGTTTATTGTATGCAACAAGGAAATCTTAAAATAATATCTATTGACGAATTGTTGAATATAAGTTATTTATGATTACAATTATATCAGTTATGTAAAGCTGTCTGTTTAATAATTGTGTATTTTAATATTGAAAATAGTTCATATCAAAAAGTTGAAGCGATATTTTATTTCAAAACTGTTATAGCTTACGTTTAGTCAGACACTCGCTAGTATGCCATAGATTTATATTTCAAATTTGATTCACTTCTCTTGCCTTGCTAAGTCAAACAGATTCATCATTATCTATATACATACAATGTATAATGCATTCACTGATTCATCTAAAAACTGAGGTTTAAGAAATTCACAATAAGGGTTTTTTTCCTGGTAGTCTCACGTTTCTTAGCTACCATCATACACAAGTCGAATATTATTATTATTATTATTAATTGATGTTATTATAAAATAACAATATGAATTGAACATAATATAATATAAAAACATAGCTCATCAACATGTAAAGTCTCTCGAAGCTGCTCTCCATACATATCTGTCCATGGCTGCTACTGAGGCAGTTGCTTATGTCATTCCTAAACTATGCAGATCTTCTTCCAATTGGGTTTGGTAGGTCAGTCGAATATGGCCGCTCTGACGAAAAGATTTAGTTGGTTTGTAAATTAAGAGAAGTGCAAAAGACAGGTGTTTGACGCTAGGCAAAAGACAGTGCTAATAGTCATAATCATAGATATGGATTGTTTGTTTATTCTTATACCTAGATATACAATCTATCCCTCGCGGTGGTTAGCGCGTAGTTTAATTGTGTGAGGCAATAACGTTTTAAAATGGTACGCTCATGCAGTAGTATTGATTGTATAGAACGCCATACAAAGGAAAATGTAGAATCTAGGAAAGAGAGAGACAGGAATCTATTTATATTTATGGTCATAATAGTCATACTAGTAGATAGTCATCTAAGTATTTCTATTTTTGCTGAGTTATTTAACGCCTTTTCAAAAACTTTTTTCTGTGTCGACAGGTGCTGGTGTCAGTCCTGATTGAAGCACACAATGCGGCCCTAGTAACCAGACAATCCACCCTAGCAACAAATGACGTGACCACAGAGAAGGACGAATGGAGAAATAAGGATCAAGTTGTAGCCGTGAACCGGATTGGTGACGACTCTGTTGTCGCTTTTCACCCGGATCAACTCCATCTTCTGCTTCTAACCAATTCACGCTACGATTTACACATTGGTGACACCTCGCCAACTAGATTACACGTTGATCTAGAATCATTGGAGAGACAAGTAGTGGACAGGTGGGTTACAGATAATGTTTCAAGACCCTTGGATGTAATTTTTGTTACGAGGGAGGAACCTTTTTTCGGTGAACATATTTTTATATTTGATACACTACGTAGTTTGGATATTTTGAGGTATTTCGGTTTTTTCTATTACACATAACTTGTTCTTATTTTAAAATAGGTTTTTCTACGTTATTAATCATAAAAACATAAACAAAATTATGTTTACAAATAACACGGTAATAAATTAACCAAATGAATGGCTACATTTATATTTATTAGTATATAGTGTTTATGTTTTTAAACATGGTTTCTATTAAATGAAATTATTTTTAATAAAGTGTTAAATATTTTTTAACGTTATGGTATTATTTAGGATTCCAGCGGTTTATTTTTATTACATTTTGAGTTTTACATTTTTTATAAAAAATTAACTGTTAAAAATTATGTTTAAATTATAAAATTTAAATTTGATAATATACTATTTGTAATACAATAGCAGCAGTAACAGTTACTAAAAAGTGAATAATCAGATAAAAATTAGTAAATCAGTAAGTATACCTCAATGTTTTTATTTTTAATAAATGTAAAATTTATTTTTCGGTGAACTGAATACTATAATATCTTTTCCAAAAACAATGTTATAATGTTTATAATGAAATTATAAACAAGAAATTATTTAATTTATTCTATTTAGCATTTATATATATTAATAAGTACAATAGAATTGATTGAAACCATCAGGCAAAATCAGCTTACCAGATGGAAAGAAAATAGATAAATCAGAAATAATAAAATGTTAATCAAAAGAAAGGGTAACTATATAACAAAGAAAAACTGATAAAAAAGATACACAAAATTCAAAGCGGAGGAAATTGTATAACTGGAAAAATATGAGTATAACTTCGTAGAATAAACTCAATAAAACCAGCCAAAAGGAGACCAATACCAAAAGTGAAAGAATAATTCAGGAATTCCAACAAGTTATACTTGTACTTATAACAAAAACCTAGAAAATGATAGGATGTTAAGTGATGCCTGTAGTGGTTATATGTTAACTAAAGCCATTATCCAGGACACAAAACCAAAACGGACCGAAAGTAGAAGCTTACCCAAAGAGACACAGTAGAAACTTAATAAGGTGCGGGACTTAGGACCCTCAGTGGCGTGTTTGTGACAGCGGTAATGTGACAGTTTTTAATAGAGTTCATACATTCACGGTAGATATTAAGTAGAAACTGAAAAATTGTAGGGTTTAAAGGGTTCTCAAAGGAGTATAACAGGGCGTCCGCGCTATTATCACAATCGAATTCCCGGTTTTCCCAGACTAATAATAGTCATTTTCCCGGTTTTACTCTACCAAGTCAAGCAAAATAACTACCTAATGACAGCTCAGCAAGCAAGGGTTGCTTAATTCCCTGCAGACACAATGGCTGTGCTTAGCTTAAAAGAAGTCAATAATAGTATAATACACGATTATGCAGCAAAAAAGCACGATGTTAGTTGAAAATGACAAAAGTCACATTTATTATAAGGTAATAAAAGACTGGGCAAGTGGCAGCAGACAATTTAAAAAATACACACAACAGAATTATCAAGATCAATTCCCGGTTTTCATTCTGTAAATAGCTAAATTCCCGGCTTTTCCAGGTTATCCCGGTCGCGGACTCGCTGTGTATAACAGCCCTGATAAATGCAAATTGAATATTGAGACATTATTCTGTTTATTACATACTTCAAAATAAGCAATCAGGTTAAAAACAATCTTATGAGTGAAATTGTGAGAAAAATATTGATAAAGCAAGTCTAGCTTGTAAAACAGAACACCGAAAACGCTCATTATCTCTGCATTGAAGAACAAGTCAGAGCCTTTTTATCGCTATCAATAATTGATATAATATACGGACAATCGAAGGGAGTTAGCCAAACCTGAAATACATGTCCACAGAAACTGGGGTTAAGTAAGCGCTTACAATGGCTAGGAAAGTGAAAGTGTGCTCAAAGCGGTCCTTATTGGTGGTCCTAAAGTTGTCATTATTTCAAAACACCATTATGAGCCCTAAACTATACCATCCAAAGTGATGTCATAGCTCCATCCTCCGCGCCACACACTCACCACAATGGCCAGCGTATGCGGCCCATAGGTGGCCTGCCGCTTCCAGGAGGCCTTGCTGTCGGGCACATCAGCATCGGACCAGTAGACAACGAAGGCGGAGTAGTCCTGCTCCAAATTGGGTGGGAGGGCCCAGGTCACCTTTAGCTGGTAGTTGTTGAGCCGGCGTAGGCGGATACTGTGGGGCGCTGGTGGAGCTGTCAGACGGGTCGGGAAGAGAGGAAATTATGGTGATTTTAATGAATTTATGCTGTTAATACTTATACTACTGTTTGAGTAGTATTGAACAAAAATACGTATAATTGTATTTTAAAGTCCAATTTAAAATATCAATATTTTAGCCAGGTGTGGTTCAATTTAAATTTATAATTTTGTAGATAACACATATAACGCATATATATATATGCAATACGTGAATACATAAATACATAATATACAATACGTGAAGATTTCAAAATGCCACGAATCCTATTTTACATAATTATATAATAAAGCCTACAAAGAAATAGATATTGCTATATAAGAAAAACGCGAAATAAATTAGAGGACATTTACAATCTGTAACAGTATTTCACATTTATTTTATTTCTTATATTTAGAATAATAAATATGTCACATTCAAATGAGATCTACATAACGAATTTGTATGATCAAATTAGCTTACGTCAATGAAATAATCAACGAGCATTAAAATTTAAAAATAGTATTTATTTATAAATAAATAAATGATAAATTTTAATTACTTTACGCTAAACATTGAAAAACGCAGGATACCTAACAGAGAGAAAAATGTGTTCACAAATTAGCCTAAATGAAAGACTCATTCAATAATATTATTACTTCAATTTTATAGTAATGTTTCGGCATATATTGGCAACTGCAACAACAAAAAAAGATTTTTTAATTATATTATAATGATCACACGAAACGGGCATAAACAGCACAGATAGCGCGCATGTCTACGATATAACTGTAACCTTACACAGAACGGCAGAGCTGCTGAGGTGACATAGAAAGATTTCTTATCCTTATTATCTCAATAGTTTATAACTAGTATGAGTCACGCAGATACAGAATAAAATATGACCAAAAATACTGCTTCCACGACTGATGGTTTTTTTAAAGACTTTATTTTGAAAACTAAGTGACACAGGAGGGCTGCAATCACTCTACTAACACAGCTGTTAGCCAGGAATATGAAAGTCCGAGAGCGGGCTCGAACCTGTTCCGAGACAAGACCCTCGGCATCCGCAAACCAGCGTCTTAACCACTCGGCCATTGCCATTAGCGCGATTTGAACTAGTATTTAAAATATGTGTGGACTGGCTTTTAAAAAACACAAATTTACGGCTATAAAATATTCGTCATAGGAAACGATATTTAAAAAAAAGACTAAACAATTTTTCCTAACCAAACGAATATAATATTATATCGGTGAAATTACAGCATGCTGTGGATAATCTGTGGAACTTAATTATCTAAATTATACTAAACGGAACATATAACAAGAGACATAAAACAAAAGTCATCTCACTAAAAGATGATGATGAGGTTTTCTCTATTTAATCACGGAAGAACACTTTTGGCGGCATATTTCTCGAAACGATAAATTGAAAGTCAGAATTCACTCTGAAAGTAATGCATATACTACTTAACCCATTATTGAAGCCAACAAATGTCACAAATTAACTACACAATTTAATTGATTACCAACTAACTTGTCTTATACAAAACTATTACAGCGCTCTATTTTGTGTCCCAATTTTAAACATACATAGTTTTAGAGAAAAACAATTTTTTTCCCCAAAATAAAAGTGTGGTGCTCTTTTTAGGCTACAATATAATATGTCAGGCGACGCAAAAATAGCTGAGTTTTCATATACGTCACATCCATGCAATGTCGCTATAGGCTTGCATAGATTTTAAAGTGCCTCAACCCCTAGGCTTACTGTACTATGATCCGGTCAGAGATGACTACTGCAGAGAAGTTACAGCAATATCTCCTCGAAAACAACACGACTATACTTCTTTATACCATACTATATTAGTTAGAAAGCAGCTGTTGAAATAGCTGTGTGAAATTATGTGTGTATGTACACTGCAAGACTGCCACAGAGAAGGTACGCGTATACTGTATGGACCAAGTTTCCGTCAATTTGGATATATATATATATATAATATATATATAAAGAGAGGAATCGTCTCACAACGATCGACAAACAGTTGTCTCAACCCAGCCAGCCAGAGTTAAGACTGCTGCATAGTTAAGTATTCCCGGCCGCTGAGTGTCGACTTGATTTTTAATTATTTAATTATATATAATAAGATACTGACTAACAAACTTGGTTGCAGAGTTGAAATTGGAGCAACAAAAAAAACAACAACAATCTTTTCTATATATTAAATAGGAAGGAACCACTGAAATGTCTACCAACATTTAAGTGTAGATGAACAAAACATATAGAGCGTAAACGCAGTACAAATTGTAATAAATAACACATTTTAAACATTGAAGCAGTTTCAAAGCCGCGAAACTTAACCTACCCGAGTTAAACATCTCTCTTAAAATCAGTCCTCCTTGCCTGACTGACTAAAGCCAGCAGAAGAGGCTGACGAGTAAACACATCGGGGTGGGTATACCATACGAGACATATACGCGATGATGTATTAGGGTCATTGAGATCAGATGTCTGCTGCAAAAAAGGCTCCTGATTTTATCAATGGCGACGTAACACCTATACATATACAAGGAATCCTCGAAAAAAAAAAAAAACACTTCCTGCAGCTTCTACACACAACGAGAAGAGGTGATTTCAACATCCTCTAAATAGTCTGCCCTGGCTTGCCAACCAACTTCTATTTGAATTAGGCCAACTCATAAATTTGTCATGTTTACACAGGATGCTCCAGATTTCTCACCTATCTTATACACACACATACTACTAACCGTGTTTCGCCATGTTCTATCTATGTATCCTCGGCCCACCAGGTATAATAAATCTTCAATAAACAAACCAACAGCAGTGTCCCCGGCTACCAGCAGAGCTTACCATAACACGACGGTCATGTACAACCCATTACCTCAGTAACACGAGGTACATTGCTGTGCTGTTTAGCGCACAACTGCTGTCCAACTGCACAACCTCAATAATCCAATTATTATTAAGAGATCATCGAATAAATCAAGTGATAACCCCACTCCCAAGCAACTCTCACCCATCCTCTTGGTCCGGAAGAGCCGGTGACTGGTCCAGGGCCCACTCCCCGCGTCAGTCCACGCCCGCACCATGCAGACATAGTTGCTGGCCTCGCGCAGCCGACTCAGCTGGACCGAATTGAGCGTCACATTGCTCGACATGTCGGTCTGGTCCTGCTGGTGGAGCACGTAGTAGCGCACCTCGTAGAAGCTGATCCGGCCGTTCCGGTTGGTGACGGGGGGCGGCTGCCAGTGGAGCTCGACTGAGATGGGGCCGGCCTGCTTGATCGAGAAGTCTTGCGGGCAGTCGGATGGGGCTACCAGGGGGGGTCAGTAATATAATCAGTGAATCAAGCGGCAAACGTAATTCTACTTATTAAAAATGTTGTCCCCGAGCTGGATTTGAATCTGGACCAACGGTGTTAAGGGTGAGCATGCTACCACAGGACCACTGAGACGGTCGTTTGGAATGCATGAATTATGAAATATAAGTATTACCAGCAATCGATAACTGTTTAATTTAACAACATTCAAAGAAGAACACGTCATGTTGTCCCTGTCTGCTATTTGAACCCGGGATATGGGCGTGGCAGTTCAGCTTTGCTCACAACATCATCGGTAATATGAATACCGATGCGTATATAGGACAAAAACAATACTTTATGAGTATCGATTTATTGGAATGAAAATGTTAGAAAATAAATACAAAACTACACCATGTAAAATGAAATGATAGCGCTGTGTAATACGTATCTGGGTTTTGAAGCGTTGTAAAACCAACCTATATATAAATAAAGTTAGTCTACTGTGTTAATTAGAAGATTAAGAAACTGAAGGAAACGACTAAATGTAGGATAGAAAAACAAACTGTAGTCATTATTAATTAGGGCCCATTAACACACATTCCATACTGTATATAATATATACATATATACACGGAATTAAGATGTATATATGAACAAATATCCTCTTATTTACTTATTATACAGCCCCGGCCATCCCATACACATGGAAAGGAAACACAAGCAACCAATTTGACTTTGTAATATTGTAGCGAAATGTAGACAATCATTAAACTTACTAAGTTATTATAATTTACTTATCAACAGAATCTGACTTTTTAGACCGCGACAAAAGGGAAAGTAAAATTAAACTCCTGATTCTCTTGCCAATTGTTGGTTATGAATATTGACTAATTATAAATATAACGAAATACATCAAGTTTCCCATGATGAAACAGCACTATACATCAGCGAAGCGAAGACCTTAATGCCAACTAATGGCGGAGAACTTGATCCTAACTGACGGGCAAGCTTAGATTACACGAAGTTGGGCTTTTACACATAATTCTTTATTTGTCGCTCAGAAGCGCGCGCAGCAGTAGCAGCATTAAAACCTGTGATTCCTTCCAGCTTATTCTCTGACCCATACTGTCCATTAGTGAGTAACAGGAATTTACAGCGTCGTCATAATCGTCCAGTCTTCAGTATAGTATCCTGCTACAGTTCCTTTTTTAAGGCCAACAAATTGGAGGTATATACTGTTACTAACCTTTTCAGCCCAAGTTTTTAGTGAAATGTTGAAACTGTGTAATATTTTCACAGTAGGAGGACCGGAATAACTATATTATCGTTCGTTATAATATAACGTTATGATACCTCCCATCTCTCCCATCTCTGCTAACCATGGCATGCAGAGAGCACTGGAGGGATTCTTGACGATTCCATATTATACACACGACTAAATGTTGGCAGAGGAGTCTGTGACAACTGTCCCGCATAACTTATATTCCGCCGCGTGACACAAGACAAGTTGGGGATAATGGTGATACGGTGTGTGCTTTCCGTCTCACTCTCAAGTTAGTATACCACCCGTTCATAGCCCTCAAGAGTAAAAATGGTGCACTTTATGATGCTAATTACAATATTCCGTATAGCCTAGCTGGTGACCTTAAAATGCTTTTGGAGACCATGATTATAAAACGCAACAACTGCAGTGGCTTCTTTGAATCCAAAGCGACACAATTTAAATTGTTAACATAAAAATTATACTGCACCGTGTGCGGTGATACATTAACAAATAATATGCCCTACCATGCGATTACTAACTCTTGGCACACATTAAGTTTAATTGTGGATATAATGCGCACAACGTGGCTGTTAAATCGCGATGTAGTTAAATAACAATGTCTTCAGGGACATGACACCCTGAGGTGACAAAAACTAACGACTATACTGCAGAAAGCGTCGGCTTGAATCAAATGAATTCCAACCATTAACTGTAATAGATACGTAATATGCTATGAGTAATAAAGACAATAATCATGTACGACTAAATGAAGGCGTGTTCGTATTATGACATATCGGTATTCTAACACTGACTTCGGGTGCGCAGGATCCCTTAAAAGGCCGCATAATTTACACAACGTCACAAGTCTGCACATTTATCGATCGGTTATATTTTCAGCCTTTAGAATCCCCCCCCCCCTCTCCCCCACAATCCAACAGTGAAAACAGTTGATTATACATCTTCCATTTTACACAAAACTCAGAAATCTAGATTAGGACAGCAGTTTATAACATCCAGCAGTTCTCATATAATTCTAGAATTGACACTATTTCCAGACCGGATCCTACGTCCGATATGACAACTAAAGAAGGTTGGGTGGTGAGGTTGGGGGGGGGGGGAGGGGGGCAGCACCACTTACCAGCCTCAGGAAGAGTGATGAATCCAATCTCATCTTGGCCAACACTGCCATGGCTGTTCTTTGAGGCCACCCGGAACTCGTAGGTCGCTCCATGGACGTGGTCTAAGGAATTGTGTGAGATAATAAATAAAATATAACAAAATAAAAATGAATTAAACACACAAAGTAAAATTAGGATAAATAATACACTACTTATGATGATTGTAACAGTAGTAAGTTAATTAAGGAGAGCAATGTAAAAAGTATATCTATGGGTGCTCCTATGAAAGAAGGGCGTGAAAACATTTACCCTTTTAATTTCAATGACTCTCTATTTTTAGGTTTAATGGGCAAATAAAATTGGACGAAATTTTAATAAACTTACACACACATTATCTTGGTAAAAAAGAGAAACGCAAAGGTGAAAAATGAACACCTAAAACGTGCCATTTCGGAGAAAGGAATACTAAAATAACTAAGATAAAAAAGTCAATGAATTGATAAATATGCCTGTTCGAGAAAATTGGCCAATTAATTAATGAAGAATTCGTTTTTGGAAAAGAAGATAAATAATTAAATAAGCTATATAAAATAAAGTTAAATATGAATAAAAAAAGAAAAAGGAAAAAAGAAGAAAACAGAAAAAGGCAACAGTTAGCAAAAGACGTCTTTTAAAAAAGACACTAATAATTAAATATCTTTATTTAAGTGACCCCAAATTAAATTGGACATAAATTGGACGAGTACGATAACAGAATATTTCTTTAAAATATCTCAATTTTCAAAAAGAAAATCGCATTGGAATGTAACTAAACTGGTGACCGATGAGCAAAAAAGTTTGTTTACTCATATTATAAACATTATTTGGATGTATACACACGAATCACGCTTTTATAAATTAAATGAGATATTTGAACCAAATGTTGTGGGCAAACCCCAGCAGACAGAATAAGAGAAATATTTAGTTATATTCTATAGTATAAGATGTTCAAGAGTGTATAAATTATAGTGAACATTTTTAAAAGACAAAATCAGTATTGTAATATTTCAATCCCACCGATTTGTCTTTTTATATAGAAGGCGTTGGAGAACCCGATACAATATATTATCCAGTGTTATTGTGTGTAAAGTATGCATTGCTTGGCTGAAAACAATCCGTGTATTAATTATTAAATAGAAGTGTTTTTCTGTTTTCAAGATTTTAATCGCAAATAGGAATCGTTTCAAATAAGCAGGCTCAAGGTTGGATAAAGAATATAGATAGATGTAATCAGATATCTTCCTGTAATATACAATACAGCGTTCTATTTGAAGAAGAAATTCTCAGCGATTAATTACATACTTCGTATTTTAATTATAACGTTATAATTATGGGAAATAAGAAAACATCAGTTCCCGCAGTTCATATTTTAGAATTAAGTATTGTAACTTGAAAAATCCTGTTTTTCGCAAATTTAATGCGATTAGTAAAAGGTGATTGATTATATTGCCAGCATGACGTTAGAAGGGGTAATCCAAAAAACTTGTTTTATTTTAAAATTATTTAATAAATATAATTAGGAAAACGAGCAATTAACAAGTTGCCGAAGATTCCGCTACAATTTATACGAATAAAGTTTATCTTCGATTGTGTAGTCAAATAAAGCTTTCGTAATAAATAAAACTATAAAATAAAATCATTCTATATATAAAGCTTAAATGATAACAGTTCTCGTTTGTTCGAATTAATTATAGAAAAATAAGGGAATACAACAATCATAAAAAATCGAAAATACATTTTATTCAAATGAATTGTAGCCAAAGTTTCGACTACGCATTTAAAGCATAATTTGCATGTTAGTACAGTTTCTTCAATATAAACTTAATATATAATTTTATTAACATATTCTTATTAAAAATGTGTGTTTTTCACACGTAAAATTTAGCGATATAATGCCCTTTTCTGGGCTTTTTCAGCTGCTCTTTTCAATGGCTTACGACCTCTCTGAAGACATATTATATATATTACACGAAAACAGCGCTATGTCTATAACTGAAATATTATAAGCAATATACAACTACAATTGGTCCCTATGCAGCATTGGAAATTCAGTTTGCCGTACAAAAAATTCTATATTTTGTCTGATACATGTTTTCATCTATTTTATAAGACTTATTGAGGATATCAGTAGTATAGGAAGGGTCGATTCGAGCACACCTATTTACCTTTGGCCATGACCGTTGACATTTTGCCATACTGCCCCCCCCCCCATATTTTTTTAATATGATTTACGGACTTACCAATAAAAAATAAAATTTCGACCTTCAAAGCCAAATCCGAAAATCGAATTATTTAAAAAAATGGGAGGTATAGAGGAGGTAGATTGGCCAAAGGTCAAAAGTCATAGCCAAAGGTCAAATGGTGTGCTCGAATCGACTTTTCCATACTACTGACATCAATCAAGAATGCGCTATATATTTGTTATAAAACATAACATTAAAATTTCATGCCTCGTCGAGAGCTCAATTTCTAAAATTGCATAAAATACAGAATCGTATTGATTAAAGAAATAATATTTAAACTTATATGTTCAGCGGTATGTTATAACAATTAAAATTGATTTTGAATTGACATTCAAATTTCACAAACTTATCGAATATTACAATATGTTAATATAGTTCTTAATGATTATAAACTTTATTTCGATCTGTAAAACGGCATCCTATTGACGTGTCTGTTTAAGATTAGTGACTATACAGTATATAAAAAAAGTCTTTGATGTATATATACAGACAAGCACATACAAAGTGAGTAAGATATTTTTTTATAAATCCAAAAAAAACTAACCAACAAAAATGCTGTCAATCCTTGAGAGTGAAAATCAAAAACTCGTGACATGAAAGAGCATAATAATTATAAAACAAAATCACACTTCAAGCACGAAACTTACCTGTCACAAGAGACATAAAGATTGTATGATACATTAATAGTTTATTACGACACTATACTGCCTGTCAAATGCGGTATATATATTAAACATAGAAACTCACACAGAAATAGCAGTGAAGACTAAAAAGTTCACCTCTATGTATCAAAAAAATGGGAAACTCACGTTTACTGTAATATCCTTGATATGCTTCACAATAGAAAAAAAGAGTGGGTAAAAAACATCCCGATTAAATACATATATTATTATATATTAAAAATTAGTAGTTATTAAATCTGAAAGTTATATTAAATTAGTATTTTGACCTCTAAGGCAAGCATCAGGCACAGAGTATATTATAAAATTAAAAATATATATCCTGCACGATTCTTTAGTCATGTCTTCCTTCCCCTTGTGTTTAATTATATATAAACTTCAATAATGGATAATAAATTGGGTCAGTCCCCGCACAATTATAACACATTAATTGATTTTGTTTTACTTTTCTGGATAATTCTGTGGACATTTTACTATAGAACACCACAACTTTATAATGAAGCAGCAGAGAAAACAAAGGATGCATTTTAAGTATACAGTTGTGCTTATTTGTCAATATTTAAAAAATGAAGGATATTTAGGGAATGCGGAAACCCCGACATCTATCGAAGTTTCGAAATACTGGATTCATGAATGTTTACAGCAATCAGTCTCTACAATTATAAACAAATTATTGAATAAAGAGCAATCGTTATAGTTCCAGAAATCGGTTGACTCATCCATATCTAAGTTGATAAAGAAAGGGAAAGATATGCGAAGTCTAGGGGCTGTTGCTGACGCAGATTATACAAACAACTGCCTTACTAGTTGATAGAAGAGGTGTCGTTCAGGGGGGCACCACATTGTGATAACTGTTCATCTATATTTGATACAAGAAATGAGTCAAATAAGACAGCACTCATTGATTTATGACCCTGTATATAATAGTTTTTATAGAATATATCTGTATTCGGTTATACGTGGATTGCAAACAAATTATATACACAAGGATTTATTATACAGTTTTGGAGCGCAACAAATTTATAAAATTTTGGTTGGATTAAAAAATGAACACAAAAAATATCCACTTACATTCTAGGGTTGTTTTTCGAAAAAAAAGTGTTCAACTTTTGCAAACAACGCACTATACATACTACAAAATAACAAATCAATCATTTATTAATTTTATTAATTTAACTAATTAATCCCTCTACTTTCTCGTAGGTTCAATGTGATGTTATTAAATCTGACGCAGACACAGTTAGCTATAAGCTGGTGAAAATAGTTTACCTACTGTGACTATGTTTTCTGTATATAGTTTGCTTCTTACATAATCCTTATTCTTATCTATAGTGGTCTAGTCTGGTGTGTACACCAGTGGTTAAGTAAGGTTAACGAGAAATTGGCCCAACATTATTGTCGTGACTCATATTAGTGTGGAGCACAATTTAGCATATTTCCAGGCAGCTGCAAATATTAAAAATTTAACTGAACATTTATCAAGACAATGATAGTAATTAGGTGATCACTTGTAATAAACATATTCTTTGTGATAAATTATTGTATTTTTTTAATTTAAACATTGTTATAGAGCTATGAATGCTACTATAGTTTTTTTACAGTCAAAATATCACAGAGGTATTAATAATCATATTTTGACAGAAGAAAAACAAATTGTTAGCAATCTGCTAGAGAGTCTATAGGTGTCCAAAATAGCATGCTGTGCAGTTCAGGTTCAGCCGTATTTATTATAGCACCGGTATGTTCCGAAGGAGCTATAGGCCGCTACAATGAAGCCACAATGAAGCCGCTACAATGAAGCCACAATGAAGCCGCTACAATGAAGCCACAATGAAGCCGCTACAATGAAGCCACTACAATGAAGCACAATGAAGCCACAATGAAGCCACTACAATGAAGTCACAATGAAGACGCTGCAATGAAGCCGCTACAATGAATCCACAATGAAGCCGCTACAATAAAGCCGCTGCAATGAAGCCGCTACAATGAAGCCACTATAATGAAGCCACAATGAAGCCACTACAATGAAGTCACAATGAAAACTACAATGAAGCCACAATGAAGCCGCTACAATGAAGCCACTACAATGAAGGCGCTACAATGAAGTCAAAATGAAGACACAATGAAGCCGCTACAATGAATCCACAATGAAGCCACAATGAAGCCGCTACAATAAAGCCGCGACAATGAAGCCGCTGCAATGAAGCCACAATGAAGCCACAATGAAGTCACTACAATGAAGTCACAATGAAAACCACAATAAAGCCGCGACAATGAAGCCGCTGCAATGAAGCCGCTACAATGAAGCCACTACAATGAAGTCGCTACAATGAAGCCACAATGAAGCCACTACAATGAAGTCACAATGAAAACCACAATGAAGCCGCTACAATGAATCCCCAATGAAGCCACTACAATGAAGCCGCTGCAGTGAAGCCACAATGAATCCACAATGAAGCCACAATGAAGCCGCTACAATAAAGCCGCTACAATAAAGTCGCTACAATGAATCCACAATGAAGCCACAATGAAGCCACTACAATGAAGCCACGACAATGAAGCCACAATGAAGCCGCTACAATGAATCCACAATGAAGCCACTACAATGAAGCCGCTGCAGTGAAGCCACAATGAATCCACAATGAAGCCACAATGAAGCCGCTACA